>NDFG01000562.1:75974-115738 GCA_002167245.1 Sporophila hypoxantha | reverse complement strand
CCATGGAAAAATCACAGAATTCATGGATTGGTTGGGTTGGAAAGACCTTAGGGGTCCTCACTTTTACTCAATTTAATGATCCTTTGGACACCAAAGATGCCATTCCTGCAGTGATGACCTTCACAAATCTATCCTCTGGTGGAGCTTTTGCCTCACCTCCCTCACAGAGACCAGCCCACATTCTCCTTTATTTCCAATGCCTGCCTCCATCCCAAGGAAGTGCTTTTCCTCTAATGTGATTAGGTACACCCTGGCAAGCTGCCTAGAAAGCWAAAAATTGGGGTGGAAAAGTGGATTTTCCAGTGGTGAGAGCAAACTGCACGCTGCTCTCACTTCCAAATGTTTGCACAGCCGAAATATCTGGGGTGTGAGAGATGCAGAGAGATTCCTCCTCATCCTCTCCTCATCCTCTCCTCCTCCTGCTGCTGCAAGGACCCATTTCCATTCAGGAGGCTGATGAAGGTCATTGCTCACTCCAGATCTGTCTGGCCACTTGAAAGCTGCCGTGGGCTAAGATCCTTCTTATGCCTTTCTCAGCCTCTGAACCATCTGGACAGCTCAGAAGAGGCATCTGTTCACTCTGGTTCCTTGCTGGGATAGAGGCAGGGGCCAGTGGAGTTTATCCTGCAGTTCTGATGCCATGGAGTCACCCAGAACTGCTCTKGTCACGAGCAGGATGTGTCTGGAACATGGGCAGAGGCAGAGATCTCAGTGAATTGATGATCTCACAGCTTTTTTCCAACCTAAATGCTTCCATGGAGGACTGAGGAGAGCAGCACCATCCTGAGGGCATCACCACTGTCACAGGTCTAAAAGGGACAAGGTTGGACAGGGCTTGGAGCAACCTGGCCCAGTGGAAGGGGAAGGAAGTGTTCCTGCCCAGGGCAGGGGGTTGGAATGAGATGATCTTWAAGGTCTCTTCCCACCCAAACCATTCCAGGATYCTGAGATGATCYCATGGSCCTCARTGAGCTGCACGTGGCTGGAAATGAAGTGGGGCAAGATGAGGAAAGGCACCAATGTAGTGACGACAGGTAAAAACCTCCAAAGAACTTCTGCCCACCCTGGGAGCTGCAAGAAAGATCTGCAGCACCTCCTCAGAAGCAGGGCCAAACCTCAGACCTTCCTCTGSAGGTTTTTTCCACACCTATTTCTGACCCTTGCTCCCAGAGAGGGCCTGAAATGCTCACAGCAAGTTCCAAGCATTTTCCCAGCCTTTAGTGCTTCCTGAATGCCAAACTAAATTCCTAATCCTTAGTGGGCAGTGAGTACATCCAGTCAGCCCTACAGGTCACAATGCTTTAATTGTGGGAAGCTGATCTTTTCCTTTCCTCCTTTATCCCAGTTTCATCATTCCTCATGCTTTGTGCTGTCGAAATGTTAAGTCTTCTTCCCGCTTGGATGCACTGCCCACCTTGTCAAGGTCCTTTTGGATGGAAAGGACCTGAATGTGGACACCAAACCACATCCAAAACCAGCGTGGAGCCCGTGTGGATCCCCCAGTCCCTCCATTTCACCCSCTGGGAGAAGAAACCAACCAGTCCAATCCTCCACCATCTGGCCTGGAGACTGGGAAGGAGGATTCTGTCTCAGTCCTCCTGGCTTGTTTTACCAGCTGATGTCCAGATAACCCCCAGTGCACATCAGCACTGCTGGAAACTTCAGAGAGGACCAGAGCATGACCCTACAGAAGGGCTGCAATTGATGAAACGCCCAACAATCCCATTTTCCCTTGGCCTTCCCTTTGTTTTTTCCTTTTGAATGCTTCAGACAACTTTCTCCTGTGGATGATGGGTTTATTTCCATTTTTTTTTCTTTTCCTGGACTTGGAGCAAGTAGGTGCAGCTTCATGTATAAAATAACAGCTCATCTTCACTCCAACTGCCTCAGCAACCCCTTCCTGCCTCCAGGCCATGATGCTGGGAAGCAGAAAMGTGGAAAAAACAACATGAAAAGGGAATTTTACCATAATAAATGTCAGTGCACTTAAGGAGCACATGTTTGCTTTCACTGGGCTCAGCTCCAGCGTGTGTTCTCTTAATTACCCAGAGCTGGGACCTCTCCCAGSGTGGATCCAGTGCCAGGGGCTGCATGAGATGAACCTGAGTTGGGTCATTTTTCCTGTTTTTAAGTGTATTTCCTGCAGTGGCTTCTTCCCTTTGGGAATGGGTTGTGCTCATCACTTTCTGGGGAGATGTCTGTTGTGAGGAGGGAAATTGAAAAGGACAGCTTTCCCTGGAAATGTCTGTCCCTGTAAAACAAAACTAGGGACAACCCCTGCTTGGAAGTTACTTGTTTCTGGGGCTTATCACACTCATCTGACACCAGTGTTATCAGATTAGAGTCTATTTGTTAGTGGCACTATCAGAATAAAACAGCTCAAAGGCATTTCCAAGCTGGATGTTCCCTCCACAAGGAAACTTTTACTTTTCACCATTCCACAGCAAAACCTTGCTCTGAATTTCCCAGGAAAAATTGCAGTCTCCACCTTGTGCTGCTGCTGACCCTCAGAAGGGGAAGGGATGCTCAGTGATTCCCAAAAATGATGTGGAGCCTCCTTCCTCTRAGCTCCCTGCAGGCACAGCAGAACTCAGCTCTTCCCATGGATTTCCTGCCCTGCAGCACCTTGCTGCCTTGCAAGGGGAGASTTTGCCCTAGAGAAGGACATTTTTCCTTTCCCTGGGAATATTTACAGTGGGGAGAATGAGCTGGATGCAGCTGAGGCCTGGGGAGAGCTCAGTAAATGATGGTGAGACTTCTCCTGCTCTGGGGGATCACTGGGAGCCTGGGGCCACAGTGGCAAAGCAAACCAGAGCTTGGGGAGATCATTTAACAAATTTAATCTTTTCCCTCTCCTCTGGCAGCTTTAGGCAGGATCTGAACTCTGTGCCTTTAGCATCCCTACATCCTCCATATATACATATATATATATATATGTTGGGCTGTAGCCATGATATTTTCTGAAAAATCCTTTCCTTAGGATTTTTTCTCCTGAGAAGCTGAGAGGCCTCAGGAACAAAATGTAAGCAATGGTTATCTGCTGCTGTGGAATGCAACAGGTGCATCTGTGATTGGTCTCATGTGGTTGTTTCTAATTAATGGCCAATCACAGTCAGCTGGCTTGGATTCTCTGTCCGAGCCACAAACCTTTGTTACCATTCCTTCTTTTTCTATTCTTAGCCAGTCTTCYGATGAAATCCTTTCTTCTATTCCTTTAGTATAGTTTTAATAKAATATATATCATAAAATAATAAATCAAGCCTTCTGAAACATGGAGTCAGATCCTCATCTCTTCCCTCATCCTCAGACCCCTGTGAACACYRTCAYATTGGGCCTGAATCTCTTCCAAGTCTTCATCCACAAACTCACGGACCACCAACCAAATTGTCATGTCCAAATTCCTCTTCTCACCAACCTGAGTCACAGAATCATGGAATCACTGAGGTTGGAAAAGGCCGCCAAGATCATCAAGTCCAAAGTGTGACCAGTCACCTCCTTGTCACCCAGCCCAGAGTGCTGAGTGCCACATCCTTGGACACCTCCRGGGACAGGAACTCCTCCACCTCCCTGGACAGCCCTTTCCAATGCCTGACCACMCTTCCCATGAAGAATTCCTCCTGGTGTCCATCCTGAAGCTCCCCTGGCACACCCTGAGGCATTCCCAGCAGATGGAGGAAGAGGCTGCAGTGCTGAGGGCAGGGGTGGTTCCTTCTGYCCGTCCAGGAGCTGCTGGGATCAATCCCCACCCCATTCTGGTGGCTGCAGCTCCTCCTCACACCCAGGCACTGCCTTGCTCACCTCTCCAATTCTGCTTTTCCTTTGCACCCACACCCCCTGCAGTAAATCCTCCTTTCCCTTCAACCTGACCCAGAGATGGGGTGTTGGGAAGGATGAAAGTTTGACAAGAAGGTCTCACAGATATGTGTGCTTAGCAGAAAGATTTTTGAATGTAGAATATGAAGAAGGAATAGAGATGGAAGCAAGTTTTGATATAGAAGAAAAGAATTGCTGAGCCAGTCTTACTGGATAACCAAGGAGGCAAAGGGTCTGTTAGTTAGAATGGGGTTTTATGTCTTATGGCAAAGGATAAACCCACCTCAAACAAGATGTTTTTACCAAGCAGAAAGACAGCACAGGCAAACAAGTCAGCAAATGCTGCAAGTAGAAAAAAGGTCTCAGAATTTTCCACTGCAAGAAAACTGAAAAACATCTTCTAGCTTAAACTGTAATGTACTGACTTTTAGTGATTGGAGAACAGCAACATGAATATAGTAATTATAGTAGTTATGATAGGCTAGAGATAAAAGTTAAGGTATAGATTGGTTCTACTGTATGAAGATGCTCAGCAAAGAAAAGTATAGAATGCATTGTAACCAAAAGAAAAGTATAGAATGCATTGTAACCAAAAGAAAAGTATAGAATGCATTGTGACCAAAAGAAAAGTATAGAATGCATTGTAACCAAAAGAAAAGTATAGAATGCATTTATAACCTAAACTCAGGGTCTCCAGGAGCTGACAGACCTGGAGCTGACAGCTGTAGGCACAGCTCTGTCACCCAGGACCCTGGACTGCTGTGACACCTTGGATGGAATAAACTGCATTTTGGAGAGCAGCCTGGAGTCCCTCATCTCTCATTCAGGCTCTTACAATGGGGCAACTGAGAGGTGTTTTAAAAAACTTTATTCTATTTTCAGTCTCATGTGAAGGGTGAGAMAATACAGATGTTATAATTCACATTATCACAATCAGAAGCCAACYATTTCCTAATTACAATACATTGTAAGTGTATTGGTCTATCAGCTTTAGCCACACCATGCTGTAAATGCCTTAAAACCAATAATCTAAAATTACCCTTTGTAGGTCTTACTACATTACATCTTTCACAGTTCTATTTCTCTAAAGTATCCAGTCTTATTTACAAAGTCATCCTTTGAAACTTCTTTCTAATTCAATGTCTGTCCTATTCCATGGTATTTCTAAGTTAACATTTCTTATCTCAAAGTCTGTATACAGATGCACACTATGTGAACCTTCTATCAAGCTCTGAGAATTCTCTGAATTCGCTACAAATTAATTTCCCGCATTTAAATTCAGTACAGGATAACTCACCCTGTCTTCRTTTTAAAAAGCCAATAACACTTAATTCTGGTGAGATTTATTCCAGGGGGGCTTTCTAAATTTTTTTTCCCTCTCTTTTGGGATATTCCCTCTTGGACAGACTCCCCAGGGAAGGGGCACAGCCCCAAGGCTGCCAGAGCTCCAGGAARGTTTGGAAAATGCTCCCAGGGACAGGGTGGGAATTTTGGGATGTCTGTGCAGRGCCAGGAGTTGAACTGGATGATGCTGGGGGGTCCCTTCCAACTCAGAAAATTCCATTATATGGAATAATATGCATTATATGAGGTTAAGTAGGTCATCATCCAGCTTAAAAAATCCCAAATCCTTCTGATTTCCTTCCCAGATTCCAAGCCTCCAGAGGAAGGCCTTTGCCGTGACATGTGGTCAACTTAAAAAGCTCTCCAACAAGACCAGGACTGTCCCAATCACCTATAGTTCCACCACAGCAGGACTTCTTGGCCTCTCCAGGTGTCCCCAGGGAATGTTTAACACTTGTTTGATTCAAGGATTTCCATATTTGCCTTGCCCATGATTTGTTTGATTCAAGGATTTCCATATTTGCCTTGCCCATGATTYRCAAAAGGCTGGACTGAAAGACACCTTGAGCAGGACTCATGAAATTCCACTCAAAGTGTTCATTTCAAAAGCTGGCCTGGACTMAAAATGAGATATAACATCAAATTATGGTTGAGCTCTTGGTAAGAAAGCTCTTCTCTGAGCCAAAGCCGTTTCTGTGGAGTTATGAATCCAAAGSAAAGCCAGCTGTGGGCTCGTAGGCCCTGCCTGGTTGTAGGATCAAAATACCCCAGCTGTGTGTGCTCAAACCACCCCAAAACTGCACAAACATCGCCAATTTCGTGTCTCCTCTCTCAGAAAGAAATGTCAGACTGATGTTTGGGTAAAATCTCTGTCTATCTGTCAGTCCTGGGGCTTTGGAATGTGGTAGGCCACCAAGTTTTCCACAAAATATCCCAGGGAAGGTGAGGAACCCTCAAGTTCTGGATCTTGGTGGGCACTGGTGGAGGAGAGAGCACACTTAATTCCCCAACTCACATCCCTCCAACAGGATTAACCACTGATAAAATTTGGTTCTGGCTGTTTGGAGTTAGTTCTAAGCAGCAATTGCTGCAGGGAGGGAAACAACACTGGGGAAGTGGCATCTTGTGGAAYGTGCAGAGATTTTAATTCCTCTGCATCCTCTGAGGGGCAAAGGTTGAATTAATTTGTGTGGGGTTTTTGGTTGGTTTTTTTTTGCTTTTAAGAGGGAAAGGGTGTGTGGTTGTCCCGTGGCAGGAGAGGTCTGAGGAGAGGGAGGCAGGGTCAAATTCAACTGAGGAGAAGTCAACTCCTTTGGCAAAATAATTCCAAGTTTTCTCTGAATCCAGGCAGGACCACAGGAGATAATTCAGACTGCTACAAATTCTCCTCAGAAGCCCTTCCTGCAAAGCTGCTTTCATTTCCAARCTACTTTGGAGATAGGAAGGTACCAGGAGGATATTTTCAGCCTAACATGAAAGCACCATTTTTTCAAGTGAAGAAAAAGTATTTGAGRTTTTTTTTTCTCCCCCCTTTTTCTGTGCACTGCCCAAGAAATGTGTCGTCAGCTCGTCCCTGTGCCAAACCTTCCTTATTTACATGTATTCCCAGGAGGGGATTGACTAAGCTTTCCATTACTCCACAGCATCTTGGCTCCTGCACAAAACCACTACAAAGCTTGGAGGACTAAAAATATATAAAGTTATACTGAAGGGGTGAGTAGAAAATTTGCTGTTGAACTGAAGGTGACTTTGTTTTCCATCCTAATCTTGCTAAATATATTAATTAATTTTGCAATTTTGAGTGGATCCCAGGAAGGTTTCTTCCTAAATCTGGGAAGTTATGGCTTGATCCAGCACTGCTGCAAATAAATTACCTGTGCTTCTAAAATCTATTGATTTTTTTCCATCACTTGACCCTTTTTTCTGCCTGGAAATCATCCCACCAGGTCCTGAACTCTGCCACCTCCTGGCAGAAAAACCYTCCATCTGAGCTGCAATAAACACAATTATTTTTGGCTTCATTGTATTTCTAGGAGAGCCAYAAAGGACATAAATTCAGTTATAAAACCCCAGGACATCCGAGAGAGAAGCACCGCGTGTGGCAAACGCGGCCTGACAGCTGCAAAATGAATAATTCCTGACTCTYAAGGAATCAGAGCAGAAATCAGCCCCAGCCACAATTTCCTTGGAAAGGAAAGGATTTCAGGGATTTGGGAAGTGAGTTTATCACCATGCTGCACGTTTTCCATCTTTGCWGTCAGATAAAGCCAAGCCCTTCTCCATTCCAGGCTGTCCCAGGCTGGGATAACTTGGCTGCAATTTCCCTGTTGGGAAAGTTGGGAGATTTCCCTGTTGAGAAGATTGGGAGCTGCTCTGCTCCCAATCCAGCTGACACAACCAGTGCCTTTAATTAACAAGGAGGGAACAGCGTGAATTAAACCTCGAGGTGTGACTCATTAACAAKTGAGAGCATTTAGCATTTTCCCTGTTATTAATTATACTGATCCAGCAGGCTGATATTCCTCAGGATCCACGGCAAGGTATTAAATATTACAGGAGAATAATTTGTGCAATTCAGTCCACAAGAAAGGTTTAGAATGATACTGGTTCCTTTAGGACCTGGCACAAAGCATCCATGTGGATGTTCCCAAATTTTACCAGTCCTTGTGGATGCTGGGGAGGAGATGTCCAGCTCCAAGTGATCCCATGGCTGACCAAACAYGTTGTGCTTCATGAATAAAATATAGATACGGTGCTGAATGATTAATCAGCATGCCAAAGATGGGAAATCCCTAATTTCAGGCATATATATATATATAAAATATATGTATATATATATATATATATATATATACACATATTTAGGGGTTTTAATATATTTTTAAAATATATTATATATATTATATCTATATATCTATATATATATATATATATATATATAGGGTTTATGTGTTATGTATTTTAAATATATATTATATATATATAATGAATATTTATTTTATATGTAATTTTATTATATATAAATATGTCATATTTTAATATATTTATATATATTTATATATAAAATATATTATATATAATTATATATTGTGTTATATAAATTTTTATATATTTATATATTTTTCTATTTATATATTTATACTTAGGGTTTTTTCAGGGCTTTATAGATGGATGGCTGGCATACATGAGGTGTGAGAAGGACAAGTTGAGAAGAAAGGGATCATCCTTTCCTCATCCTCCCAGGACAGTGGGAAATTTCTCCCCCAACACTTCTCAACCATCCTTGTCCTGCAGTCCCACACTGATGGAACCAGAAGCTCAAACCTGTGTGGGTTGGAGATTTTGTGTTTAATTTGTGGGTTCCACCAGCAGAGATTAAAAGGGAGCCTGATCTCAGCTTTTGGGTTGTGTTTGTTCCACAGGACCTGCACTAATTCTTCCCCAAATCACTTGGCTGCAGGAAAAACTGCTTTTATTTATTCATTATTGTGACCTTTCAGTGCTTACAGGGGACCTTTGAGAAAGATAGGGACAAACCTTCCAGCAGGGCCTGTTSCAACAGGRTAAGGRGTGATGGTTTTAAACCAAAATAGAGTCAATTTAGATTAAAAATAAGAAAGAAGGTTTTTATTATGAGGCTGATAAGCAGTGGCACAGGTTGCCAGAGAAGCTGCCCCATCCCTGCACCCTGGGGCTCTGGTGCAGCTGAAGATGTCCCTGCCTATGGCAGGGGGACTGGGCTAGATGACCTTTAAAGGTCACCTGCCAGCCATTTTCAGAGATTTTCCAAGATTCCCTAAAGCATTTTGAAAACCTTCRCTGACTTGAATTTCTCAGTGCTGCTACTTAAGGAATTTCTCCATTTRGGGTCCTGCTTTGCCCCCATCACCCAGCTTGATCTGAATTGACATAAACACATTGGTTCCAGGCTAGTTTTAGACTGCAGTCTGTCAAACATTTTCTTTCCAAAATAAAGTCTGAAATATTTATTATTATTCCAAAATAAAGTCTGAAATATATCTGAAATACCTTCACCTCTGTGGCTCCTTGAGATGCCACGTTGTGGTATTTTTGGGGTCCCCAGGATGAAGGAGGAATTGAGAATCTGACTCCATGTTCTTAGAAGGCTAATTTATTATGATATATGATATGATATGATATGATATATGATGCTATACTAAACTATACTAAAGAATACAGAAAGGATACAGACAGAAGGCTTAACAAGATAATAATAAAAACTTGTGACTGACTCCTCAGAGTCTGACACAGCCGGACTGTGATTGGTCATTAAGTAAAAACAATTCACATGTTGGATGAACAATCTCCAAACCACATTCCAAAGCAGCCAAACAGGGAGAAGCAAATGAGATAATATTCTTTTTCTTTTTCTCTGAGGCTTCTCAGCTTCCCAGGAGAAGAAATCCTGGTGAAGAGATTTTTCAGAAAATGTGACGGTGACACTGTGTGTCCTGCCTCACTGCACATTACACCAGCAATATTTTCCTCAGCTGCAAACACCACTGTCAATGATTTTGCATCATCAGCTGGGTCACTGGCAGAAATGTGATGGCCAGAGAGAGGCCACAAGCTCCCTGTGTTCCTTCAGCACCAGCTCTGCAGTGATTTTGGACAGGAAGCCAAGGGGCAAAGCCTTGATCCATCCCTTTCCATGCTGGGCTTGGAGAGTGACCCACGAATTTTGGGCAGGCAGCACCACATGAGATTCCTAAGCCAAGTGAAGCACTCAGCTTCTCTTCCTGACATCCCTCCTGCYCTCACCCACACACCCACTCACACTTGGTTTATTTAAGCCCCCAGAGAATGAACCAGGAGAGAGAGAAACAAAAAATGATCTCTGAGACAATGTGGAAAAAGCCACGTGGTTGTGACCAGAGGGTTTGCAATGCCCAGTGAGGGGCTGATTCCTCAGGTTTCAGCTTTTCTATTTTTCAGATGCTTTGCTGATTTAGTGTGTGGGTCTGGGTTTTATATGAGGGGATGGTGAGCTCTGTGTACAGAGCAGGGAGATAAAACAATTCCTGTTCTAGCTGGGCACCAAGGACAAATGATCCAGATCTCAGGCCCAAGAGCCACAAACAATGTGGGCTGAAGAGATAAAAACAAGCAGGATGGGACTTCATAATCTAAAACTATAATTGGACAATTAACTCCAAGATGCAAATGGAGCAGAACTTATAGAAGTGAGAGACCCCATGACCGGTTGTGCATTTTGGGATCATTTTGGTTCATCTTGGGTGCAGCCCTGGCTGGGCTCTTGTGCTGCCCAAGCTGCATCCATTGAGACCTTTTAACAAATCCCTGCTTTATTCTTTAATTCTCTCTATTCTCTGTTCTAGGTCAGCCTTCACAAGGCATCAGGGCAAGGGGTGGTTCAGGATGTGGTTGAGACCACACCAGGGGGTGCAAACAGCTTCTCCTTTGCTTATCTCACTGAGGCAGAGCTACCACAACTCTCCCACACACCAGCCCAGCAGGGTCTGAAAYACAAAACGGCCTCAGACTTAAAAGGGAATTATTTATTTACCCTGCTGAGAGATGTTTTTAATTAAGGCTGCAGCCAGAACCCCGCCTGGTGTTCGTAACCAACGTTGAGATGCCTCGTTGTGGATTCAAAAGGCTCTGAAATTTGGATGGGCTGTTCAGCAAAGTGATGCTGTTTATTGTAATTGAATTGGGTAGGATTMAATTTCTGGAGAGATGTCCTGGCTCAAAAGGACTCAGTGACCCACTGACCCCTGTATTTCCTACAGAGAGCAGGAAAGTCTTACAGGTCTTAAACCTCTGGAATCCTGGAAACCTTCAGCACCACAAAAATAACAACAGCTGAGTGCTCTTGACCACAGGGAAGAGTTCAATGCTATCTCCAGGTTCAATGTGSACAAAAAAAAAGAGRAAAAAGCAAATTATTCCACACCTTTGTGGCCAGTCTGAGCCGCTTGGTGAATTTGCCTTGTGGTTTGAATCTCCATAATTGGTGCTATTAAACATCATAGGGGGAGTGTGCAATAATATACTTAGTTCAAAAAATCTCATAAAACCTATTCCTGGCTGGAATATGGAGGGAGGAATCTAATCCCAGCCCACTCTGAAGCACTTTTCATCAGGCGAGGTTTTCTTTCTCTGTTTCCGTTTTGATGTGATTTTAAAATAAAAAACATATAATCTAAACTGTTACAGCAATTTTTCATGTGTTTGAAAACCACAATGAGCAAATATTTTAGGAACAGTTGCTCTAAGGGGGAAAAAATAAAAAAAAGCTGTGGGGGATAAAAAATAAAAAGCAAGGATTTTCTTTAGGGGAAAAAAAAAATTCCTCTTCACCCAAAGCCCATGTTTGGCCTTTTTCTTGAGAAACGGGGGAAAAAGACACATTCAGTAAAAGCTGAACATTCCAAAGGGTGTGAAATGAGCTGTCGTGAGCATTAGCYGTGTTCTGACTCTTTTATAGTCTCAAGTCACCTCCTAGCTCAGTTTCTTTTCATCTCAGAGACAGAGGAAACAATTTGTACCAATGATTGCTGAGAGAAAGGCCACAGCAATTTGTATATGCTAATCAGGTTGTACCTGCCAATCATGCCTTATTTTCAGTAGTATCTGTGGTTTGCAAATGCACAGAGTCAGAGCAGGGGATCTATTCATAGACACAAGCCAAAATAGATGTATTTTCTCTGCTCAGAGGCATCACAAAAGCATCCTCCTTAAAATTATGCAACCCTTTGCTATTAGCAGTGATTCACGGATGCCAGCCGGAATAAATATATATAAATAGATAAAGCTGATCTCTGGGACAATCCTGAGTCATCTGGAAGCCAACCTTTGCTTTTGGGGGACAGGATGACCCAGCTTTTCCCT
This sequence comes from Sporophila hypoxantha, assembly GCA_002167245.1. Taxonomy (NCBI): domain Eukaryota; kingdom Metazoa; phylum Chordata; class Aves; order Passeriformes; family Thraupidae; genus Sporophila; species Sporophila hypoxantha. Next base: position 103,705 of record NDFG01000562.1, on the reverse strand, counting down.
TTGTCAGTTGTACTACTGTGAAAATTAGATGTGTGTGTGTGTGTGTGTCTGTGCCTGGCACAAGCTGTAAAACAGCATTTGCAACCTTGCAAGGAGATGCACAGCCAGAATTGATACTGAGGCAAGAATTGACATCCAGGCAAGTATTAATATCCAGGCAAGTATTAATATCAAGGCAAGAATTAATACCAAGACAGAACAGCCCAAATCCTCCAACTCATCCCTTCTTTTCAGGCTGATTTTGTATTTCAGTTGAGTCACGTTAAAGGGGCCCCATTACCCAGCAGCTCCTGCTGATGCTCAAAACCTTGGGAAGTGCTCAGCACTTTGGAAACCTGTCAGAAAAGGGAAAATATTCCTTCCTTCAGAGCTGTTGATGCACCAGTGTGTAATTCAGTGCTTGGAGAAAGGGATGGTCCTGCATGACACAAGGTTGTTTGTGGCTCTGCACATGCAGCAGAGCCCTGGGAACCCACAACCCAGCTGGTTTGGTCTCCCAAAGCTCTTGAACTCCCTGAATTTCCTTGTTTCCCTCCCTTTTTGAATGAGGAGAGTGCTTGCCAAGGCTGGAGGAGGAGGATTAGGGAGACAGAAGCTCCTGCTGATGCTTAAAACCTTGGGAAGTGCTCAGCACTTTGGAAACCTGTTCAGAAAGGGAAAATTATTCCTTCCTCAGAGCTGTTGATCACCAGTGTGTAATTCAGTGGCTGGAGAAAGGATGTCCTGATGACACAGGGTTGTTGTGGCTCTGAGCATGCAGCAGAGCCCTGGGAGCCCGACACCCAGCAGGTTTGGTGCTCCCAAAAGCTCTGAACCTCCTGAATTTCCTTGCTTCCCTCCCTTTTTGAAAGAGGAGAGTGCTGCCAAGGGCTGGAAGAGGAGGATTAGGAGACAACAAAGCTCCCTGCTTGATGCTCAAAAACCTTGGGAAGTGCTCAAGCACTTTGAAACCTGATCAGAAAAGGGAAAATTATTCTTTTCCTCCAGAGCTGTTTGATGCACCAGCTACTGGCCCTGGTAATTCAGTGCTTGGAGAAAGATGCGTCCGAGTGACAACAGGGAGTTGTTTTGGCTCTGCGCACAGAGCAGAGCCCTGGGAGCCCACCCCCAGCTGGTTTGGTGCTCCAAAGCTCGAAACCTCGCTATGAATTTCCTTGCTTTCCCCTTCCCTTTTTGATAAGGAGAGTGCTGCCCAAAAGGGCTGGTGAGAGGAGGATGAGGGACAAGAGAATTCAGCAGGATCTGCTTGGGATGACCAACCTCAGGCTCCAGCAGCTTCAGGYAGAGCCAGGGGTCAGCTCTGGGAAGGCTTCAGGCTGATTTGATCATTTTTGGTGCTGAGCTGAGGAGCTCTGGTGACTGCAGGGCTCAGCCATGGACCAGAACAGGRAACAGAGAACCTGAGCATCACCCAGCTGCCTCCCTGACTCAAAAAGTCACTGCAGTGAGGGCAACAGAATGAGGGAATAGCACCAGGGAAGTGCTGGAAACCTCATCCCTGGGAGTTTGTGAACATGCATCTTTTTATGATGGCTTTTCACAAATATTAAAATTAATATTATAGTGTTATGTTAGAAAGTTTCCTGTATTAATTTCTTAAGTAGTGTTATACAGTTTTAGTTATAACAAAATGTTAAAATAGAAACTGTGCTATTAAGATACTTTTTTAAAGAAAGGACTCCACTGTGATAGCAGCCACAGGACACCTGAATCTCTCAGAGAAAGAGAATTTATTGCTCCTTATCAGAAGAAATGAACTTCTTCCTGCCTCACTCAGCCCTGAAGAGCGTCAGGATTCAAGGAAGAAGCTGACACTACCAGACAGATCCTGTGTTGAATGAATTTATGCATCATGTATGAGGTGTATGAATATGCAACAGGCTGTTGCTTTTAAGGGTTAATCCTCTGTTAAGTGGGTCTTTTCTGGGCTTATTTTGCCCAGAAAGAGGTACCTGGACTGTCTAACTCTTTGTTTTTATTGTCTGTATTGTCTATCCAATTGTCCACAATTTTATTACTTATTATATTACTATTTATAACCATTTTATTACTATTAAACTTTTAAACATTTAAAAACAAGTGACTGGCTTTTTCACAAGAGGAAAAATTGACACTGACCAGACAGAAATCCTGTTTTTTGAAATGGAATTTATGCATCATTTCATGAGTGTATAATATGCAACAGGCTATGTGTTTTTACGGGTTAATCCTCTGTTAATGTGGGGTCCCTTTGTTTCGGCCTTATTTGCCCAGAAAGAGGTAAACCTGGACTGTCCATAACTCTTTGTTTTTATTGTCTCATATTGTCTTAATCCAAATTGTCCACATTTTTATTACTTTAATTATATTACTGTCTTTATAACCATTTTATTACTATTAAACTTTTTAAATTTTAAAAACAAGTGATTGGCACTTTTCACAAGAGGAAAAATTGACACTGACCAGACAGAATCCTGTTTGAATCTTTATTACTTTGAATCCTGTTGAAATCTTTATTACTTTAATTATATTACTGTCTTTATAACCATTTTATTACTATTAAACTTTTAAACATTTAAAAACAAGTGATTGGTGTTTTTCACAGGTTTGAAYGTGGATGTGGCACGTGGGGACAGGGTGGGGCTGGGTCCAGGGTTGCACTCGATGGTCTCAGATCTTTCCCACCCTGAATGAATTTTCCTAATCTCTGAKTGCAGGAAACTCTTCCAGCAGGCCTGGTTTGGGAAAGCTGCCAGCCAAGTCTTTCCCTGGAGCAGTTTCACTCTGGCAGAAATGCCAAGGAAAGCAGCAGCAGCACGGGAAGCCTGGCCAAAAGCCTGGGGAGAGCCCCCCTCCATCCTGCTACTGCTGCTGCTTGTCTGTGTCACCGTCCATCCATCTCAGGGGAGAGGTGAAAGTGAATTTACTCACCCCTACAAACTGCTGGTTTCCCTGGGAGCTGAAGGAGCAAGGAGCCAGGTAATTTTGGAGCTGCTGGAGCAAGGCATCAGCTGCTCGCGTGTGATTGAGAGCAGCTATTTATGACATTTTTAAGGCCAAAACTTTAAGGTTTTGCTGCTTTACAGAGCATGGCCTCAAGCTGTGACTAGAAGTGAGTTTGGCTCTTGACTGGAGTGCAAAGAGCCAAGTTTTGGGACAGAAATCTCAGCTAATGCAGCRAGAGCTGAGGTCATGCTCCGTGTCACCAGCCTGCCAGGGACAAATGGCACCTCCCTCAGCCTGGCCTGCTCCAGACAGGGATCTCAAWGCAGATATCTGCAAATTAAAGTCTTGGAAGCTTCCCAGAGAGCTGGGCCATGACTGGAGCCCCTCTTGATCAAGCACTTGGTCTCTCTTCTGGAATGGGATAAATCCTCTGTTAAAAAAGCTCTTCTGAAACGTGCACACAACCAAAATAGGGGTGAAAAAATTTCCTGGTTGTGGAAGAGCTGACACCAAGTCAGATTTTTCTATCCAAGCCTCTGTTTTCTCCTCATTTTTCTCCCTGTTCTCCCCTCCAGGTCCTGCTGAGGCTTCCTCTTCTCCTGGGCTCTGGTTTCCACCTCACAGCCACCTCCCAGCTCAGCTCCACCATGCCCCTGTTCTCTGCTCCTTGCTCCTTATTCCTTCAGATTTCCTGACCCAAAGGGCACCTCCTTTCTCTGAGAGATGAGTTTCCACACCACATCCACCCCAGCCTTATTTCTGCCCCTCTCCTGCTTTTCTCTGGCAATGCTTGAAGTTCCTCAAAAACTAAAACCAGTGCCCAAGAAATGTCCCTGCTGCTCRTGGAGATCAAGAACAGGTGAGACTTGCATTAAAACTGCTGGGTGGAARTAAACTCAGAGTTTGTGGGAAGACAGGTGAAGTTTAGGCTGGAAAATGGGTTTGTGATGCTGTCTGATATGGGTGGATAGAAATCTTCATCAGGGACCATGCAATTGGCTAAAGGATTATTGTACCAACTCAGCACTGATATCTCAGCCTGGATTCCAAATGTTTTAAATTATCTGCAATCAGAGAAGAGGGAGGGGGATGAAATTGGGCACCCAGCTTAATTCTTACCTGGAAAAACCAACAGAAATCCAGGTTGCTGAGACCCAGACACAAAGCCTGGACACAAAGCACTCCCCTGCTGACCAAACTGACTTTTACCCAGCCACAGSCTTGCCCCTCTCTGTGCTTTTGAAGCCATATGAAATTTTCCCAGATTTGTCTCCTCCCCTCCCATCACCAATCACCAATCCCAGACAAACCTCCACTGGCAGACACTTCCCACCCCGTCAGACTTTTCCAGGAATTGGAGATGGGGAAGGAACCCAGGCAGAACCCACCTCTCAGACAACCAATGCCACAGGGAGGGAGACAAAAATTAGGGGGGACACTTTTCTTTGGCTTGTCTGGAAAGTGGCATGAAGACTTTTTGCCTCCCAGATGATGAGTCAGATGAGTCAGGATRACCCAGCCCTCCTCTCCAGGCCTGTCTGTACCTGTCAGCTGGATTCTGCTTGTTACAGTGCAAGGTTGGCCTCTGAGGGTTTGAGTATTCCAACAAGAATACAACAAAGGCAACAACAAACAACAGAGCAAGCCATGTCTCAGACAAGTAATGCTACAGGGAGAAAGATGAAAGCAGGGYTGGGAACCTCTTTTTGCTTGTCTGGAAAGATTTATTTATAGCTCTGCCACCGCTGTGCAGGGGGAGGGCTTTGGCTCCAGCCAGCCAAAGAGGTTAAAACCAGATGTTCCTTCCAGTTTTGGGTTAACCACATCAGATTTGCAAAGGATCTTTACAATATTATTTGTTTTATTACMATTATTTGCAATTGTAACAATTATATGTTTTATTACAATTATTACAATATTATTTACAATCTAAATTTGCAATGGAACTTTACAATCTTGCTCCATGTGTTCACCCCCAGTGTTCAGGCACTTCCAGGGTGTCTGAAGTTGAAGGATTTAGCTGGGGGTGTTAATTTTACCCCATCTGTAAGAGGAGGGGCAGTTATCTTCTGTTCATGGGGCAGTTTTCTTTATCTCTTCCACAGCCAATCCTCCCTCCAGGAGATCTCTGCTGTTCATGGGCCATTAATTATTAATTATCTTCTGTTCATGGGCCATTAATTATTAATTATCTTCTGTTCATGGCCAGTGAGTGTCCCTGCATGGCTGATAAAATTCCAGCATCCCACTGGGAGATGCTCTGCCCAGGGGAGGAGCCAAGCATTCCTGCCTGGATACAATCTGAGGTTTGGAACAGCACAGCAGCCTTTGCCCACTGCATTCCCAGAGGAGCAGCTTTCTGCTGCCCTGCATTGCCAGAGGGAGCCCAGGCCCATCTCCAGCAGCCCTGGAGCTGCAGAGGAAAACTCCCCCCTTGTGCAGGATCCCTGCTGCAGCGAAGCACAGCTGGCACTGCAGGAGGGCTGAGCCCCCCTGGGATGGGGCTGTGCACCCCCTGACACACAGGGGCCAGGGCATGGTCTGACTCTGGCAGTGGTTTGGTTGGGTTTTTGTTTTTTTTTTGTACTATTGTATTTGTATTTTTAATTCCTACTCTCCCTTATCTTGCCTGAGAGCCCCTTAATTTCAAAATTATAATAAATCAGAGAGGAGGGGTTATACATTTTCCATTTCAAGGGAGGCCCCTGCCTCCTAGCAGCCACACCTGGCTTTCAAACCAAGACACCTGGGGCGCGAGTGACACAGACCCTGCAATCCAGCAAGGAGAGGAATCTCTGGGACACCTTCCCTCTCATGGAAGAGGCTCTGCAGAGTCCTGTGTTCCATTTGGGCTCCACTTCTTGGGTCCTGCAGTGCCCARGGACAGGAGTGGGCACTGCCAGGGCTGTTCACAGCAAGTGGACACAAACCCTGAGGAGAAAAGCRGAGCCACTGTCCAGAGGGCCTTCTCTCCTCTGACCTGAGTGTTCTTCACCACAAACACCCACTTTTATGGAATCACAGACTCAAAAAATGGTTTGGGATGGAAGRGATCTTAGAGATCACTCAGTGCCACCCCTGCCATGTGCAGGGACACCTTCCACTAGCCCAGGGTGCTCCAAGCTCTGTCCAGCCTGGCCTTGGGCACTTCCAGGGATCCAGGGCAGCCACAGCTTCTCTGGGCACCCTGTGCCAGGGCTCCCCACCCTCACAGGGAACAATTCCTTCTCAATATCCCATATAACGCAGCCTAAGGCCATTCCCCCAACTTAGTCCATTCCCCTTTTCAGTCTCCTTTCAAAAGATGCAGCCCAGTGTGGCTCCCTCTGCCACAGGACCTTGTTTCCCCAGCTTAGAATCCACATTTCAATCATCATCCCTGCTCCCTGTGTGCTGTTTTCCCACAGCATGCASCAAGTGATTTTCTCCAGTCCTCAAGAGGCTCACCCAGAGATGCTGGGATATATAACATTTATTGGGATGGAATTAAGGAAAAAAAAAAGTTCTTTTGAGCAATTATGTCTAGGCACAGATTTCTGGATCCACGTCTCCCACGCCCTGCCAATCACACCGTGCTGTCTCCAGTTCCTACAGAGCCTTCCACTCCCTGCTCACAAAAATAAGCACCAAAGGTAACTCCAGGAGTGAGCAGTCCCTGAGAGTGGGTTCAGCTCCCCAAACACCACCCTGGGAAACCCTCTGGGCTCTCCCAGCTGATCTCCAGCACTGTCTCCATCAGAGGCAGAGCTTCCCACAAAGCCTCTGCTTGGGGATGGCTCAGGGACCCCAGGTCTTCTCCAATGGCATCAAGGGAAGCTTCTCTTCAGAGAAACAGATCCCACAAATCCCAAAAATACCAGAGKAACAAATCCCACTGTGGCTGTGGTTTCACTTCTCAGACACAGACTTGGGATGACTCTAGAGAAGGCCATGGAGCCTGCGCCAGGGCTGTGGATGAGCCAGCCCTGGCCAGAGCCTGGGGGCTAGCTCACCTGGAAAAAGGCTCCAGGCAGAGCTCAGAGCCCCTTGCAGGACCTAAAGGGCTCCAGGAGAGCTGGAGAGGGACTGGGGACAAGGGATGGAGGACAGGACACGGAATGGCTCCCACTGCCAGAGGGCAGGGATGGATGGATATTGGGAAGGAATTGTTCCCTGTGAGGTGAGGAGCCTGGCACAGGATGCCCAGAGCAGCTGTGGCTGCCCCTGGATCCCTGGCAGTGCCCAAGCCAGGCTGATGGGGCTATGGAGCAGCCTGGGACAGTGGAAATCCCATGCCCTATGGCAGGGGTTGGAACAAGATCATCCTTGAGGCTCTTTCCAACCCAAACCATTCCATGATTCCATGATATGATCACACCAGCAGGGCTCTTCAGCAATGATGCAACAACAACAGCTAATACATACTTGGGTTTAGGTTGAAAATGCATCATTTTGTGCACAACAGGAAAAAAAAAAAACAAACTCTTTTCCTCTGGATTCCTCTTTGAAACAACTCCCATCAAATGTGGGGCTCAGGAGCTGTTTGGGAGCACAGGCAGAGCAGCTGCTGTKGTTTTGGGGCAGGATCCCTCTGCCCCATCTCAAGCATTTTACCATGGATGTCCCCACTGCCAACCAAACCAAACCCACATTTCCTGGGCACAGTAAGACACACACCAAAAATCCCACAAATTGTCCTTTCAGTGACTTTTTCACCCCGTGGGCCACAGCAGGAGCTCAGGGTCAGAAGCTCAGAGATGCATTTTCCAGCCAGGCATTTCTTGTTGAGCAAAGTGAATCCTCCAAACACCCAGACCTGCCCAGAGGAACCTGAGGTGATACCCATAGATGTTTCTCAGTGCTTTTTTCAGCCTTAATGACTTCACTGTTTCATTCCTGGCCTTTTTCACACCTTGCAGTGCTCTCAGGACAAAAGTTTGGATCAAATTCTCAGTTATTGCTGCCCCACTCCAAAGGATTTGGGATGCCCTGATCTCCTAACACCCACAGACACTTTGTGAGTTCACCTCAGTGCCTCCCACCACACAGATTTCACCCCCACAGACCTGTGGGTGTGGTGGTGTTTGCAGGGGTCTCAGGATGAGGGAAGAGACAAGGATGTTGACTTTATGTTTCAGAAGGATTGATTTATTATTTAATGATATGTATTATATTAAAATTATACTAAAAGAATAGAAGAAAGGATTTTATTAGAAGGGGAGCTAAGAATAGAAAARGAATGATAACAAAGGCTTGTGACTGACTGAGACAGTCTGGACAGCTGGACTGTGATTGACCATTAATTAGAAACAACCACATRAGACCAATCACAGATCCACCTGTTGCATTCCACAGCAGCAGATAATCATTGCTTACATTTTGTTCCTGAGGCCTCTCAGCTTCTCAGGAGAAAAAATCYTAAGGAAAGGATTTTTCATAAAATGTGTCTGTGACATGTGGGGACAGCAGATTTGAAATTGGCCTGTTTTGTTAAAATTCACCATTAAAATTCACCATTAAAATTCACCATTTTAAATGGTGAATGCAGCCAGGAAGCCAGGGAGGAGGGGAAATAAAACCCAAGAGCAAAGCATGGCCCTCAGCAGCCTTTGCTGGGCTGTGATGGATGCTGTGTTTGTACAAATCAATGATCCATGGCACCACAGAACAAATTCATTACAAGCAATGTGTGATTTTAACTGTGACTCCTTTGGGTCTTCATTGTTTCATGAGTATTCTTGACAAAACACACATTTTAGGTGTTCCCCCTCCCTGGCCTGGCCRCCCTTATCTCACCAGGTCTGTGAAAACAACTCACCAGCTCCTTTTTGGGCTGGCCAAACCCCCAGCCCAGTGCTTTGGACAGGATTTCATGAGGAACAGTTAATCACCTTAACTGCTCCTGCCTCCCTGAATAAAAGATTTCAGTGCTTCTGCTTTCATCTGCTCACAACTGGAGAGGGAGAACCCTCCAGCTCATCCTGTGAATCCCCTCATTCCTTTTTACATTTCAAAAGGCAGCTGTTGTGCAAAAATACATCTAAAAACCCCCAGAGCACTGTGGGGTTTTTTTGCTTTATTTTCCCTTCCCAGCACCTCAGTGGATTTCATCTACAAACTGTCACCTTCAGCTGGGGTTTGGGCATAATGGGTTTTGCTGCTTGGGTTTGTTTTTGGTTTGTTTTTTTTTCCCCTAGCAGCCCAAATCTTTGCTTTTTGAGTCTTTGGTGTGTTTGGGGTTCATCTGCTGGGCTTTTCTTAGGTGGGGTCACTGGCACAAGATTTTCTTCTSTTACAGGTGGAGAGCTGAGATGCAGGAACTGTCCCAGATCTCCTGAGGAGTTCTGCCCACCCAAGCCCCAGGGTGACTTTCTGTCACCTGGACTTGGTGGCCCACGGTGGCTCAGAGGACTGTGCCCACCCTCTCACCATTTTAACCTCATTATCAAATCCAACACCATCTCATGAGCTTTTTTATCTTTGCATCTTCATCCTACCACCTTCTGTATTTTAGYATTTTAGCCTCCTCCCAGTCCAGTATCCTTATTTCTCTCTGGGGAAATGCTGGATCCCTCTTCCTTACTCSCCATCACCTCCTGAGTGCATTTTGTGTTGTTTAATCTCCTTTTTTGAACCCCAGCCTCCAGCCCTTCAAGATTTTCTGTCACTGTGATATTTTCTGAAAAATCCCTTCGCCAGGATTTCTTCTCCTGGGAAGCTGAGAAGCCTCAGAGAAAAATCTAAATAATAATTATCTGATTGCTTCTCCGGTGTTTTGCTGCTTTGGAATGTGGTCTGGAGATTGTTTATCCAACAGGAGGTTGTTTGATTGGTTTCATGTGAATTGTTTCGAATTAATGACCAATCACCATCAGCTGTGTTGGACTCTGAGGAGTCAGTCATGAGTTTTTATAATTCATTCTTGTTAAGCCTTTTGTCTGTATCTTCTCTTTAGTATAGTGTTCTTTAAAATATAATATAATATAATATAATATATATAATATAATATAATATAATATAAATAATATAATATAATATAAATAAATAATAAGTATAATATAAATATATATATAATATAATAATAATATAATATAATATAATATAATATAATGTAAGGTAATGTAATGTAATGTAAGGTAATGTAATGTAATATAATAATATAATACAATACAATGTAATAATACTTATATAATTAATATATTTTAATATATATAATTATATATAGTATTATATATAATTATATATATATTCTTGTTAAGCCTTCTGTCTGTATCCCTTCCCTTTAGTAATAGTAATCCTTTAAAAAATATTAAATCACACACTAATATAATATAATATAATATAATATAATATAATATAATATAATATAAATAAATAATATAATATATATAATATAATATAATATAATATAATATAATATAATATAATATATATTAATATAATATAATATTATATATAATATATATATATAATATTATATAATAAAATATTATATAATATATATTATATTATATTACATACATTAGCATAATTACATTATATATATATATTATATTATATTATATTACATTACATTACATTACATTACATTACATTATATAAATATTACATTACCATTACATTACATTACATTACATTACATTATATTACATTATATTATATAATATTATATTACATACTACATTACATTACATTACATACATTTCATTACATACATTACATTACATTACATTACATTACATTACAATTTACATTACATTACATTACATTACATTACATTACATTACATTACATTACATTATATTATATTATATTATATTATATTAGCCTTCTGAGAGTGGAGCCAGATTCCTCATCTCTCACCTTGTCCTGGGGACCCTCACAAACACCACACTTTGCTCCATCCCAAACTGGTCTCAGGAACAGCTGTTAGATAATAATAAAAGCTGGGAGCTGAAGCTGCAGAAAGGATTTGCCCTTGGAGCAGATTCCTGCAGCCACAGGAGGCAAAACTTAGCAGAGGTCCCACGAGAAACCCATCATTGCAGGGAAGGCAGCAGAGCTTCATCTGTGCACCACCAAAAACTCCTCAGTGCTCCACTGTGAGCTGCCAGCAGTCCTGGGGGAGCTGCACACTCCCAGAAAAGCAAGAGAAAGGGTCACAGGAAGCTCTGAGTGGCTCTAAAAGCCCCAGGCTCTGTGCAGCAAGCTGAATTTTTAATATCCAGCACTAGTCCTGTGCCCACGTTCAGTGCMGGGGTGTTGCAGAGCAAATGTCTTTCCAGAAAAAAAAAAAAATTATTCACATGTCCCCAGGCTGAGGTGGTGAATGAGCTCCTCTGGCGCCCATCTGCYGTCTCTGTTAAAAACAAAGATTTTTATGAGTGCAGCCAAGGACCTACAGGGGCTTCCATGAGGTTTAGGGATGGAAGGAAATAAGGGAGGCTGTGAATTTATTGTGTTGTGYCAGCTTTGTTGTGTGCCTCAGGAACTCCAGGGATAAACTGGGGTGGCTCCATCCATGGCTGAGACCTGCCAAGCTCCAGCTCTGCCCTTAACAACAGAAACCTCTGCACACAAGCATGGAATCATGGAATTATGGAATTATTTARGTTGGAAAAAACCTCCAAGATCATCAAGTTCAACCTGTGACTGATGCCCACCTTGTCACCAGCCCAGAGCACTGAGTGCCACATCCAGGTGTTCCTTGGACACCTCCAGGGATGGGGACTCCAAACCTCCCTGGACAGTTCCAATGCCTGACCAACCCTTTCCATGAAGAAATTCTTCCTRATGTCCAAATGTGCTGCTTCTTCTGGTCTAAATGTGTTTATCAGAGCTGTCCCTGTAACCACACTTGGAAAAAAAAATTAAATTGATCATTTGTGACAGTGAGGATCAAATTCTTAAAAGTACCTGGGATCTAAAGATGTTATTTTATTTTATTTTATTTTATTTTATTTTATTTTATTTTATTTTATTTTATTTTATTCATTTAATTTCATTTCATTTCATTTCATTTCATTTCATTTATTTCATTTAATTTCAGATTTTTTTATTTTATTTTATCTTATTTTTAAATTTAATTTCATTTTAGATTTTTATTTTATTTTATTTTATTTATCTTATTCTATTCTACTCTATTCTATTCTATTTCATGTCATTTCATTTCATTTTAGATTATTATTTTATTTTGTTTTATTTTGTTTTATTCATCTTATTCTATTCTACTCTATTTTATTCTATTTAATTTCATGTCACTTCATTTCATTTTAGATTTTTATTTTTTTTTTTATTCCCAGAGGGTGTTTTGGAGAATCTTTTAAAACAAAGTAAGCTGAAAAAAATTAAATGGAACTTCTAAATGAGAAAATTGAAGCGTTTTCATGCAAGACTGCTAAAATGTTTCAGTTGTCAAAATGTTTCAGCTTCTGCATCTTTCCAGCTGAATTGATGGCTGTATTAACAGGAATTCAGGGAATGTTTCTGACAACCAGATGAGCTCTTTTGGTTGCATCTCCCATTGCCAGGAGCTCAGGTTCTGCTCCAGCACAGATCTGAGCTGCTGCTCTGACAAATGCAGCTCCTTTTTGGCTGAGATGAGACAAAACGTGGCTCCCACCATCCCAGAGTGGGACTTGTGACTTTTGGTGCATTTATTTSKCAGTGCTGGGAGTGACCCTGCAGCYAGCAGAGCTCAGGGCAGGGAATGTGGCATCCCCAAGRGGCTGTGAGTGAGGGARGGATGGAAAGGATGGAAAATATGGAAAATACCCAAAACAGCAGGGTGGGCACTGAGCAGAACCAGGGTCTGAGCTCTGCCTGCTCAGCCAGAGGTGCTGGAGCTCCACAGGGGCTGTGCTATAACCCCCAAAGCTCAGCCTGGGGAAGAGAAGGCTCTAGGGAGAATTTCCAGCACCTTCCGGGGTGTAAAGGAGCTCCACAAGAGCTGGAGAGGGACTGGGGACAAGGGATGGAGGGACAGGACACAGGGAATGGCTTCCCACTGCCAGAGGGCAGGGATGGATGGGATATGGGGAAGGAATTGTTCCCTGTGAGGGTGGGGAGGCCCTGGAATGGATTTCCCAGATTTGCTGTGGCTGCCCCTGGATCCCTGGCAGTGCCCAAGGCCAGGCTGGAYRGGGYWTGGAGCAGCCTGGGATGGTGGAATGTGTCCCTGCCCATGGCAAGGGATGGAACAAGATCATCCTTAAAGTTCCTTCCAACCCAAACCATTCCATGATTTTCTATCTTCCCTTCATGGGTTTTATTGGGAAATATTTGCCCCACCCCCTGCTTGGTACAAAAGAACTCAGCAACTAAAATTTGTAACTTCTGGAACCAAAAGCTACAAACTCTTCTGTTTATCCTTCATTRTAATCTCCCTTCTRTTATCCTTTTTATAGATTGTCSTTTTTCTTTTCTCTATTATCCCTTTTTTTAKTATCCCACCTCTGTCTTCCCTTGATGGGTTTTATTGGGAAATATTTGCCCCACCCCCTGCTTGGTACAAAAGAACTCAGCAACTAAAATTTGTAACTTCTGGAACCAAAAGCTACAAACTCTTCTGTTTATCCTTCATTATAATCTCCCTTCTATTATCCTTTTTATAGATTGTCCTTTTTCTTTTCTCTATTAACCCTTTTWTCCCCTTTCCCCTCCATGCTCTCCACCCTTGATCCCCATTGCTCCTCCAGAGGCACAAACCTCAGAGGAACAGTCTCAGTTTGGAGATCTGCTGGTTCTATTTCAAACCCCAACATTTACCCTAAAACCAGTCTGATTTCTTTCCCAGGTGGTTTAACAGAAAGTCCTGCCTCTACCWACAAACCTTGACAAGCAGAGAGAGATCTAAAGATGGGAAAATCAGGGATTCTCCACGCTGCTGTCAAAGCTGAGCAATTCGAGATGAAAGCACTGAAATTCCCATCCTCCTCCACTCCCACACTTCATCATAAAGCTTAAAGGGACATTTCAGGCCTGAAAGTGCCTTTTTGTGACCAGACAGCAGCTGAAAAACCATGGGAAGTTGCCAAGATCTCCTGCCACTGGTGGTTTTTATTTGCACCATCATTCCCAGCTGCCATCCCGCATCCCAGCTCTCCAGGGCTGAACGAGCCCAGCGCTGGACTTCAGCACACCCAGGCCAAAACATCATTTTCCTGTTGAAAAAGGACTTGATTACATTAAAAGACCCTTTGAGGATGGAGACTCCCTAGGCAGGAGGGAGGCAGAATTCCCAGATTCCTCTCTAATCACTGTGCAGTGCTAAATTGAGTTTTTCCAGCCTCTTGGAGAAATTTGTAGGCGAGGCACCGGAAAGGCTCCGGAGGCTGCCGTTGAATTTTGATGCTGTTCATCCATTATGGATGAAGAGGTTTTATGTAAGAGCCTTTCCCTGGCGTTCATCTGAGGCCAGGCTGTCCCAGGCTGGGCTGCAGATGGCAATTCACAGGGCAGAGGAAGAGGGAGCAGGGACAGGAGGAGGGAGAAGGGACACAGAGATGGGATCGCTGCTTTTGTGCTGRCAACTGGGAGCACTCAGCTTCCCAGAAACAAAAAAAGAGCCTCCAGCACTTAATAAAACCTTGTCCTCTCTGGAAGGTACATCCTGCTGTGTGAAATATGCATAAAGCCTCTGTTTGGACATGGATCATGCTGTGTTTTTTGGATGCAAGAACACCTCTCCCTGTCAGCTTTGCACCTGGTGGATGGAGGCACTTTCCATGGAAGTTTTTCCCTCCCATCCTCTTGCATGATGCTCTGACCACTTCTCCCCTGTGGCTGCTGAGCCAGCCAAGCTTTGCTTGCTCTGCTCTCTTTAAACAGGAGGATTAATTAAGCTGGAGAGTTTGKTAATGCTCTGTTAGATGTGTCCACAGACAAGGCAGGGGAATGAACCACAGTTAATTAGCAAAGGTWTTATTAATAAAACAACCAGATCAGAACATGCCTGGATGGATAATTTCTGACTGAGAGTGGCTTTGGACATCTCTTTTATTTTCTCCTCTTGACTCTGGGTCTCCACATATTTGTTCATTCTCCTGCAGGGACATCAAACAGACAAGAGTGTCACTGTCATATTTTCTGAAAAATCCCTTTGCCAGGATTTCTCCTTCTGGGAATCTGAGAAGCCTCAGAGAAAAATGAAAACAATAATTATCTGATTGCTTCTTCCTGTTTTGCTGCTTTGCGAATGTGTCTGGGAGTTGTTTATCCAACAGGTGGTTTGATTGGTTTCATGTGAATTGTTTTGATTTAATGACCAATTACCATCCAGCTGTGTGAGACTCTGGGAAGCAGCACGAGTTTCTCCTCATTCTTTTGTAACCTTCTGTCTGTATCCTTTCTCTATTCGTTTAGTATAGTCATAATAATAATATAATATAATATAATATAATATAAAATATAATATATATATAATATAATATAATATAATATAATATAATATATATAATATAATATAAATAATATAATATAATATAATATTATATAAATATAATATAATATAAATATAATATAATATAATATGCCATAAAATTATAAATTAGCCTTTTGAAGAACCATGGATCAGATTCAGTGACAGGGGTGTCACTGCCAGGCCTGAGGAGCTGGACCAAATCATAAAGACTTTGCACTCTCCTGGTGCACAGTAAATCCCATTTCCAGCCTCTCTTCCTGTAACAGCCACTCAGGAACAAGCCCTTTTCAGTCCCTTTAAAGCTCATTTCCATGGGAAGTGGCATTATTCTGATGCCTCAGGTTTTAACTTTTCTATTTTTCAGGTTCTGTGCTGCTTTAGCGTGTGGGTCTGGGCTTCACATGAGGGCATGGTGAGCTCTGTGCACAGAGCAGGGAGACAAAACAATTCCTTCCCCAGCTGGGCACCAAGGACAAATGATCCAAATCTCAGCCCCAAGAGCACAAACACTGTGGGCTGAAGAGAGAAAAACAAGAAGGATGGGACTCCATAACCTAAAGCTGTAATTGAACAATTAACTCCAATATGCAAATGGAGCAGAACTTATAAAAGTGAGAGACCCTGTGAGCAGTCGTGCATTTTGTGACCATTTTGGGTTCATCATGAGTTCATTTTGTGACCAGTTTGGGTTCATCTTGGGTTCATTTTGTGACCATTTTGGGTTCATTTGGGTTCATTTTGTGACCATTTTGGGTTCATTTGGGTTCATTTTGTGACCATTTTGGTTCATCTTTGGTGCAGCCCTGGCTGGGCTCTTGTGCTGCCCAAGGTGGATCCATTGAGGCCTCCTAATAAATCCCTGCTTTATTCTTTAACTCTGTCTAACCTCTGTTCTAGGTCAGCCTTCACAAGGCATCAATTCCAGGTGAAGCTGCCCCTCAGTGAGCAGAGGACTTTGTGCTGCCCCTCCTGCACTCTGTGTTTGCTCCCTGGTGTCACCTCTGTGACTCTGAGCACTCCTGCAGGTCAAAACATCTTCACTGTGCTCAGCAGCAGCTGCATCTCTGCCCTCCCTTCTCCCCTCAGAGGTTTCCCTGCTTTTAGAAGTTCTCCATAGGTAGGAGAGTGTCAATGTGCATCACCTTCCACTCGATTTGAGGCTCCCAGCACATCCACCAGAGTGGGTATTCCCAAAATACATGGCACTCACTGAAGCAAGAGAGAAGCTGAGCCATGGCAGAACAGCTCCTGTGCTTTCCAGGATTTTCTCATCCTCTTCACCAATTTCACCTAGTGGCCTTSAAATAGCACAAGGCTGCAAATAAAAGAATTGAGGATAAAACCTCAGCCTAGGGAGAAAGTGGCTGCTCATTTATCCTCCTCATTTGCTCCTCCCATGAGTTGTTTTGTCCTCACTCTGGGATTTCCTGTCCTTTCCTGTATACAGGAATTTCCTGTACAATCCTATAGGTTTGTCTACGCCTTCTTCAGATTCCAGGGCAGCCTGTTTATATCCATCCAAAAATTCAGCTGGAGTTTCAGCCCCCTCAGCTGAGCTGACTTTGTGTCTCAACATCCCCCTGACACCTCTGGGCAGGTAAACCTGACTTTTAACACTTTTGCTGCCTGAAAACTATCCTAAAAGCACAATTSATCCCAAAGGTATCCCAATGGAATTTGGGGTAGCCAGAGTCAAAGGATAAAACTGCCAAAGGGAAAGGACTGAGCCCCCTTCATCCAGGCTGCAGGCATGGGAGAAAAGGCAGCAGGGATCTCTGCAATTTAAAAAATAAAATATAAAAGATTTCAAATGGACTTTTAAAATTAACATTAAATTAAAATTAACATTTTAAAAATTAAAATAGACATTAAGATTTCAAGTATGAAAAACCAGGGGCACAAATGATCATGATCCAGGTGKAATTAAGCCACTGATGAGTATCTTTTGGGGTGGAGGAAGGCTGAGGTCCCCCAGCACGACATGGAGCACTGTTAGAAGGAGGCAGCTGGCAAGACAGGCAGGTACTTTTTCTTCCTGTCACGAAGCCAGCRAGTCTCCTCTTCCACAGCAATTATTTGCCTCAGATGCCTAAAAATACAATGCTCTGGGATTTGCAAAACTTTAGTTTTTTAAAACAAAGCGAGCGCTTTGAACTCTTTTGTYGTGCACCAAGTCAGCACTTGGGTGGATTTTGTCTCAGCCCCATCCCACAGCCTACCCAAAGCCCTGTTTCAGCCTCAAGCCTGCTGTGGATTGTTTTAGGCAATCCCATCACTTTGGAGGTGTTAAATCCGATTTTTTGTTACCCTTGGCATGCTGGGCTAACGTGTGATGAGGGAAGGGGAGGCAGAGCGTCAATGGAACACATCTCGGTGCACTCACAGACAGACTCCTCTTGTCACCCAAAATATCCCCAAAATATCCCGGTGGCAGCAGCTGCAGAGCTCATTTTAGCTCCAGGCGTGCCTCCAGCCCACACTGGGTGCTCTCCTGCTGGGTGCTGACAGCAGGGCTGATGATCACTAATCTCTGCTTTATTATAATTCAATCTTTTTTTTTTCCAGGCTCCTAAGGCAAGGAGAGTCGTCTGTGTCACTCCCCTCCTGCTCACCCCACTCCTCTGCTTTGATCTTTATTACCTGTTGACCAGTTTGCAATGTTTGGRGTGAAAATATCCAGCAAAGGGATGATCTTAAGGGCATAAGAGCCTTTCCAGGCATCAGCACTCACAGGGGATGATGATCGTGAGCCAGACTCTAGCTTTCATGTTCCCCAGGCAAAGATTTACATTTTCCTCCTCAAAAGCCTCCCCAGCAGTCACAGAGTCACAGAATCGTAAAATCATGGAGTCATGGAATGGTTTGGGTTGGAAGAGACTTTAAAGCTCATCTTGTTCCACCCCCCATCCATGGGCAGGAGGATCTTCCACTATCCCAGGCTACTCCAAGCCTCATCCAACCCAGCCTTGAATGTTCCCAGAGATGGAAACTTCTCTGGGCAACTTGCACCAATGTTTTAGTATCCTCRTTGTAAAAAATTTCATCCTAATAGCTCATCTAAATCTCTCCTCTTTTTAGTTTAAAACCATCAACCCTCATCCTATTCCTACAGACCCAACTAAAATTCTGTCACCATCTCTCCTGGGCTTCATATCAGGGCATGGTGAGCTCTCTGCACAGAGCAGGGAGACAAAACAATTCCTKCTCYAGCTGGGSAMCRAGGACAAATGATCCARATCTCAGGCCCAAGAGCACAAACRMTGTGGGCTGAAGAGAGAAAAACAAGAAGGATGGGACTTCATAAGCTAAAGCTGGAATTGGACAGTGGAATTGGACTATGGGAGCTCCTGGGAGCTCCCTTTAAGTGTGGAAAGGCCACAAAAAGGTCTCTGGGTGCCACATGTCCCCAGCCTGTGCCACCAAGGAGGGAGGGGTGGCCCCAGGTTTGTTTTTCAGAGCTGTTTGGAGATGCCAAAGCTCCGGATGTGTGAGTCACTGCCAGCACCAAACCCACCCGTGCCATTTCAGAGGCTCTTCCCCGGGAGTTTGTTGGGCTGCTCGGCTTCCAGCTCCCCATCCGCCGCTCCCAGGCATGTGCTCTGCAATCTGTGGGAGGAAAGGCTTTCTCAGATCCTCCTGGGTTTGCCCTGAACTCCTCAAGAAACTGGGAAAGGGATGAAACAGAGCGTTTCCTGCCAGCAGAGGGGATTTGACCTGGCACTAAACCCACTGCCTGCAGAACAGTCGCTGGAGAGGAAAGAAAGGACGGAGAGGAAACGCTCAAGTCCTTCTACATTCCGTGTGCCCGGGCTCCCAGAGAGGAAAYCCTGCGCCAATGAATTATACAAATGCTTATGCAATTAGAAGGAGCTACACTCAGTCCTCCTGCAGCCAAAAATAGCTGTGTGCACCAGCAAAGGGCCTGCCTGCCTTCACATCTCGTTAGGAGGAGAAAACACTCCGGGCTGGTGAGTGGGAGAAGCTGCAGACAGAACAAAATATCCCTGGTTGGGAATGCTGGAGGGCAGCGAGGCACAGGGGTGGAACACACAGCTGGCCTCAGGTGTCTTCCTTCCCAAAGGGTGTCTTGGAATCATGGAATGGTTTGGGTTGGRAGGGACCTTAGAGACCATCCMGTGCCACCCCTGCCTGGRACATTTTCCACTATCCCAGGGTGCTCCAAGCTCCATCCAACCTSGCCTTGGACACTTGCAGGGATCCAGGGGCAGCCACAGCTTCTCTGGGCACCCTGTGCCAGGGCCTCATCATCCTTAAATTCAGGTCATTGGATGATTTTTAATGTCCCTTCCATCCCAAACCACTCTGGGATTCTGAGATGGCTCTGAAATTCTCCCCCAAGTATCAACACTGCCAGGTGGGAGAGGGTTTCCCGTGGCAGTCAGACAAGGGGCAAATGTCCAGACTGATGGGAAAGGGGACAGGATKGCCATGGGACAGGACTGAGCACAGCTCTGACCCCTGCTGGCCTTTGGGCATGTCTTAGGTTGAAAGATTTAGCTGGGGGTGTGGATTCTATCCCCATCTGTCAGAGGTGGGGCAGTTCTCTTCTGTTCATTGGGCAGTTTTCTTTATCTCTTCCACAGCCAAYCCTCCCTCCAGGAGATCTCTGCTGTTCATGRRCCATTAATYATTAATTATCTTCTGTCCATGGCCAGTGAGTGTCCCTGCATGGCTGATCAAATTCCATCATCCCATGGGGAGATGCTCCGCCCAGGGGAGGAGCCAAGCATTCCTGCCTGGATACAATCTGAGGTTTGGGACAGCACAGCAGCCTTTGCCCMCTGCATTSCCAGAGGAGCAGCTTTCTGCTGCCCTGCATTGCCAGAGGGAGCCCAGGCCCATCTCCAGCAGCCCTGGAGCTGCAGAGGAAAACTCCCCCCTTGTGCAGGATCCCTGCTGCAGCAGAAGCACAGCTGGCACTGCAGGAGGGCTGAGCCCCCATGGGATGGGGCTGTGCCACCACCCTGACACACGGGGGGCAGCTCCTGTTCTGACTCTGGCAGTGGTTTGGTTTCTTCTTTTTTTTTTTTTTGTACTATTGCATTTGTATTTTTAATTTTCCTAGTAAGGAACTGTTATTCCTCTCCCCATATCTTTGCCTGAGAGCCCCCTAATTTCAAAATTATAATAATTCAGAGGGAGGGGGTTTACATTTTCCATTTCAAGGAAGGCTCCTGCCTTCCTCAGCAGCCACCTGTCTTTTCCAACCATGACGGGGCAGAAGGATGTGGAGGTTTATCCTGAATCCACAGTAATCTTCAAACTGGGATTTGCAGACACCCACYCTGTGTGCTGGCCAGGGCATGGAGAAGAGCCTGGAGGGGAAGRGAAGCAGAAATGCCATCTGGGCTTGGCAGAGTCACTCCTGAGATCCCTGTTCTTGGCAAATCCCAGCACAGCCAAGGCCTTCCAGGATAAAGTGGACACAGAGCAAAAATGCTAACTCAGCATCACTTGGCCCAAGGTGCAGAGAGGGGTGGAAGGGGGCCAGGAGTGCCCTGAGAGTCCGTGGAAGCCACTGGAGATGTTAAATCCCTCCTGGCAGCAGTGCTGATGGCAGGAGGTGGATGGCTGCGAGTCCCAGAAATGCCACCATGGCAGGGAGATGACAAGATGGGGAGATGTTGAGGTGCTACACACTGTTCCTGAACAATTCAGTGGAAAAGAAGGTGGAATAAGTGATCAGCAAGCTGGTCTTCTTCTGGTGATCCATCCCAGGGACACACCTGCATCCAGAGAGGCTGAAAATCACTCATTGAAAACTGGCCAACAGCAAGGCTTGGAGATGGGCCTGGCTGTGCAATCAGAGCTGGAAACCCCACCTTTCCCACCTGTGTCACACCTGACAGCCTCCCATATTCCTGAGGGCACCTCAGGTGGCTTCTGGCACAAGGATCAGGCCACCAAACCACACCCMTGCACCGTGGACACTGGTGTGGGTGTCTCAGCTTTGGCAAAACCCCACACTGGTGATGRTGGTGGTGTTGGTGACACTGAATGAAACCACCCTGTCCCCAAAGAGGGACCAACAAGATTCCTGGGATTTATGGCACAGTCCAGGGGCAGTCACTTGGTGCAAGATTTGCCATCTCAGTTGGTCTGGGGACAGCACAGAGGCTCCAAGCCCTGTGTCTGAGGGGTGTTTACTATTTGGGAGCAGGAGGTGTTGCACACTKCATGAGCTCTCCAGCCTGCCAGGGAATTGATGTCAAAGTTTTGCTCCTGGAAAAAAAAMCATATTGGGGTAGATAATGTTCTTGCTGACAAGCCAGATGTCAAAACACAGCAGGATAATGTTACTGAAAGCCTCAGCTGCTCTAAAAGGGAAGTGAGGAGATGATTGCTCCTTCGTTAGACATCAAAATTTGATGGCATATCACTATGACAGAAAGGCTCATGAATGCTTTAAAGAAAACAAGGCTGAAAGTTGCCTGGGATATCAGCTGGGGGTTTCCTGGGAGAGTTTCCATGTTTGGTGTCCCTCGTGTGCATGCTCAGAGCCAGGAGATGGGCAGGGCTGCTGTGAGCTCCTCACACCTCTGGCAAGAGCTGATCCACCACAGGAGAGTCCAGACAATAGAATCAGAGAATTGTTTAGGCTGGAAAGGCTCTCCAAGATCATCCAGTGCAATCAGCACTGCCAAGGCCACCATTAAACCATGTCCCCAAGTGCCACATCCACACAKCTTTTAAATCCCTCAAAGGGGTGGGGACTCCACCACTGCTCTGGACAGCCTGCACCTTTCCAGAGAAGAAATTCTTCCTAATTTCCAACCTAAACCTCCCCAGTGCAAGCCAAGGTCTGTCTAAACCAGGCTGGACAGCAGCCCCACAGTGGGTGGCTTCAGGAGAGCTGCAAAKTTTGGGACAGTGACAAGCAGCCTTTCCCAGGACACCTCTGTGGTCACTCCCTGGAGCTGCCAGGGCAGAGCTCTCTCAGCCCATTTCTTGTCCTGTCCTTTGGGCTCCTGAATGTCCCCAAGGAAGGCTGGTGAGGAGCCTGGTTCGTAGCAGGTCCCAGGGTGACTCCAGAAGATGAACTGCACTTAGACACCAAGGTTTTTYCTTCTTCCCAATATCTAATCTRAATCTTCCCTCTGTCAGTGTGAAGCYATTCCCCCTTATCCTGTCATTCCATGTCCTTGCCCAAAGTCCCTCTCCAGCTCTCYTGGAGCTCCTTTAGGTATTGGAGGAGCAGCTCAGTGAAAGGAGTCACTGATTGTGTGACACCTCTGTGACCCTGGTCCTGTGACAGAACTGATGTGCTGGGAGCACCAGAGAGCTGTGAATCATCAGCTGGATCACATCTTGCAGTCCTGCCAAGGTTGTAAGGAAGTGAGAATCCTGAAAAACATAAAAATGAGAGGGTTTGGGCTGGTCGTTGGCTTGTTTTTCCTGAGCAAGTGTCGTATTATTTAACTTTAATTTTACAYGTATAGAATCCTGGAAKGGTTTGGGTTGGAAGGGACATTAAAGATCACCCAGTGCCACCCCCTGCCATGGGCAGGGACACCTCCCACTATCCCAGGCTGCTCCAAGCCCTGTCCAGCCTGGCCTTGGACACTTCAGGGACACTTAGCAAGGATTTCACAGGGGAAGGTCTCCCACATCCTTTGGTTAACAAACCTGTCTGCAAACCAGAACACAGAGGGTGCTGCAAGGTGATGGGAATTTACTGGGAGTGGAGGTTTTTGCCTGCCTGGTTTGGCAGGGGGGATCCTTGGCTCTGTGCAAACTCACAGGCCTGGGAAGCCCAAGCCTGCTGCACAAGGTCTGTTTCCCTCTTGTGCCCTGCTGCTCCTAGACCGGAGTCTGAACACGCTGGATGGATCATGCCAGGATAATACTGGACAGAAGGACATCAACCTGCTGAATCTTGCCCAAAACAACAGGCAGAGACATCTCCTGTGATTTACAAGCAAATCCTGCCCACAGAAGGGCCCAGGTTAGATCAACACCAAGGACCAGGGGACATCTGCCCAATTCCCCATCATTTCCTGCCCACACCAATGTGCCAAACACCAGCCTGAGCTCTGCCATGACAAACACGACTCAGGGGTACCATCCAGAGCAATCACCATCCCCTTTACGAGCCACAGGACAGGCAGCAACTGTTGAGGCTGTTTTTGAACTCTGCTGGCATCGTTTATCTGCATTCAGTGCTCCCAGTCCCATCTGTCTCACAAAGATTTTAACTTGACATCAGCTCTTGGTGGAATTTCTTTATCAACTTCACTGTGTCTTTCAGCACAAAGGCAACCTGCCACGACTTTTCCAGGAGGCTTTGTAGCAAAATAAAATGGAAATTATCCTGTTCTCAATGCTTTACCTACCTCAGCAGTGATTTATGGGTGTTGCTGAATGCACACAGAGATAAATCTCAGTCGGTTACACTTGGCTCATCTCCTGAACACCTCTGAAGTAAAGAAGGACAAAAAGAATCCAAACACAAAATTAGAACAGAGACCAGCTCAGAAAAAGGGGGGGAATTCTTGGGGTAGCCCATCCTCTGCAGGATCTCAAGATCTCTGAGGGAACCTGTAGGTGCCATGTCCCCATTTTAGAGATGAGCAAACAGAGAGAGATAGGAAAATCTGTTCCCACTTGCCTGGATGGATTTGAATAATGGACTTGATAAAATCCATTGGAAAATKGATTTGAACAAATAAATAATTAAATAATTAATTAAATCAATAAATAAATAGTAAGAAGTGCCAGATAATAATGCTTGCTGCCACATTTCCCCAGTATTAGAAATTCCTTCACTCTTCCTTCACACTTTGTTGTTTGCAAAACAAAAAGCAACAGGACTGTGCACTGGGTGCAGGTTTCAGCTCAAGCTCCCACATCTTCCCAATCCCAAGCGATTTCCTTTCACTTAAAAGGGGGAAAAAATTACCAGATCMCACATTTATAGCACAGCAATTCTGACTTTCCCCAGCACTGGCTGCCCTGTGCACACCAGCAATGCTCCCATGATGACAAGGAGCTCTTTTGACCCAGACTGGTGCTCCCAGGACTGGTGTGGCCTCACATATCCTGATTATTCCCAGTGTTTGGGGTTGTCCCCACACAAACACGAGTCTGGAAGCCCAGAGCCACAGCAGATCTGAGCATGCTGAGCACATCTGGCCAGGAAATACAGAGCAGAGCGTGCACAAAGTTAATGGTTAAATAGAATTAGTTAAAACATGAAAAAGGAGGTCCCAACACAACCTTCAAATCCCTTTTGCTCRCCTGGGAGCAGCGCTGATGTGAACCTCACCTCCTTAATTTCATGCTAAGGAGCATTTTAGTGCTGATCAGAAAACAAAGCAGGGAGTGGAGCAGGTGCACAAAGAAGCATTCAGTGGGTTTGTTCCTAAAATGATCTYCTGTTTTTGAACACCTCGCAGCCCCCACAACTTTCTCCCAAATGCTTTTTTACGTGGAAGCCCTAAAACAGCAGGCAGAGCATTTTCTCCATTTCCCAGTGATGAGGAGCAGTTTATTCATCAGCTGTCGCTTTTCACCGCTTCCTTTCAGGGTGTTTTAGACACCTTAAAGAGAAAAGAAATCTGGGTTTCTTTCTGGCTCTGCAGGCTTCATCAGAGGTTTTTACACTGAGCTGGGAAGGTGACACCCTGTTACATCCTCACAGTGTCTGGGGACCAAGAGGAGAAGGGATTGATGCAAGGACACCCAGGCTGGCTCTGGAGGGAGCAGGATGCAAGGCAGGGATTGATGCAAGGACACCCAGGCTGGCTCTGGAGGGAGCAGGATGCAAGGCCAGATCTTTGGAAGCTGTGAGGGTGATTTAATTACAGAATCTGCCACACCACTGCCCTGGTCAGCCTGTGCCAGGGATGGACAACCATTTCTGTAAAGAATTTTCCCCTAATMTTCAACTTWAACCTGCCCTGGCACAATTTGAGGCTGTTTCTTCTCCTCCCAAATCCAATTCACTCTCACATAATCTCCATCCTGGATTGCATCAGGGAAAGTGACCCAAAACCTTCCTGCTGCAAGGAGCCTCCCTTTCCCAGGAGATGCCACCAGGTTGGATGGCATCCCCAGAGCCAGCTCCCCTCTTGGATCTCTCATCATCATCTCAATATCTCTTTCTCCTCTGCTCCCCTCTTCTGGGAACCCTCCAGAATTCATGTCCCTGGGTGTCCCACCCAGCATCAATTGGCCAAAAAGCCCAGCTGAAGCTTCCTGAGGGCACCTGGGAACCTTCTGACCACGTTGTCCCCACTCAGCTCAACCATCCTGGATAAATGCCAGAGCACCAAGCTGGGGTGGCAAGATGAGGTCCCAGGTTGAGATGGATGAAACATCCATTGGTGGCAGGAGTGGGGATGGAGGTCCATCCATGGTGTAGGAGTGGATGGAGAATCCATCCATGGTGGGAGGAGGGATGAGGTCCATCCATGGTGTAGGGAGTGGATGAAGTTCATCCATGGTGGTAGGCAAGTGGATGGAAGGTCCATCCATGGTGGTAGGATATGGATGGTAGGTTCATCCATGGTGGCAGGGATGGGCATGGAGGTCCATCCAGGTGGCAGGGAGTGGATGGAGGTCCATCCATTGTGGCAGGAGAGGGTGGAAGTCCATCATGGTGGCAGGAGTGGATGGAGGTCCATCCATGTTGGTAGGGAGTGGATGGAGGTCCCATGCATGGTGGCAGGGAGTGGATGGAGGTCCATCCATGGTGGCAGGAGTGGATGGAGGTCCATCCAGGTGGTAGAGTGATGGAGGTTTCCAGTGGTGTCGGGGGTGGATGAGGTCCATGCATGGTGGCAGGAGTGGATGGAGGTCCATCCACGGTTAGTAGGAGTGGATGGAGGGTCCAATCCATGGTGGTAGGCAGTGGATGGAGGCCATCCATGGTGGCAGGGAATGTGATGAGGTCCATTCATGGTGGCAGGGAGTGGATGGAGGTCCATCCATGGTGGCCAGGGAGTGGATGGGAGGCTCATCCATGGTGGCAGGGAGTGTGGTGGAGGTCCATCCACAGTGTCAGGGAGTGGATGGAGTCCATCCATGGTGGCAGGGAGTGGATGGAGGTCCATCCATGGTGGTAGGGAATGGATGGAGGTCCATCCATGGTTGGGTAGGACAGGGGATGGAGGTCCATCCATGGTGTAGGGAATGGATGGAGGTCCATCCATGGTGGTAGGAATGGATTGATGGTAGAGTTCATTCCATGGTGGCAGGAGGGGATGGAGGTCCATACCATGGTGGCAGGAAGTGGATGGAGGTCATCCATGGTGGCAGGGAGTGGATGGAGGTCCATCCATGGTGGCAGGGAATGAATGGAGGTCCATCCATGGTGGTAGACAGTGGATGGAGGTCCATTCATTGGTGGCAGGGAGTGGATGGGTGCCATCCATGTGGCAGGGAGGGGATGGAGGTCCATCCATGGTGCAGTGAGTGAGAAACACTATCCACCCAGGCCCTGAGTTTTGTGATAGTGTTCTTCATCCACACCTCACTCCCTCACCCACACAGCCCAGAAGAGAAAAGCAGATCAGCCACATCACACCAAAAAAAAAAAAAAACTCTATTCCTCTGCTTTCAGTCTGTGAAAAATGAAAAGCTGCTTGGCCTCTGGAGTGAAACGGAAGGTTTTCCCACACAATAGCTCAGATCCCATTAAAGCATTGACAAGCAACCACTTGTGCTTCACTTAAAATTTAGCCAAGGAGAAAATATACTTTGGATGGCAAGAAGAGATTGCTTTTAATTGAAACTCTTTCTGCACTGAACTGCTTTTGACACTCAGTTTTCAATTAACAGTTCCATGGGTTTTAGTTCAGTTCAAGTCAAGGCTGTAAAGTGAGAAAAAAAAGAAATCAAAATCAAATCAAATCAGAGCTTCTGGCTGATTTGGAGAAGTTCAAAGGGATTTAAATGCAAATCTGTATGGGTTTTTTTGTCCTTTAAATCCTTGACTCAGTGAGTTTCTGCCATTTTCAAGGTCATATTCACAAAAATATGAAGGGACTGAGGTTGGAGAGACCTCTGAGCGTCTTCGTCCAACCCTTTGGTCAACTTGAAGGTCAGAGCTGTTGCCCAGAGCCTTTCCAGGTGAATGAACATTTTTCAGCAGTGGTGGCTGCCACAGCTTTGGGGGAGGTTTGGGAATCCAGTGTCGGCTGCAGCTGGGATTGTGCCCACCCGCTTGGGTGGGAGCCATAGGTCACCATCTGCACATGTCAGGACAGGGTGGGGGAACAATGACATTTCGTGACAATGGAGAAAGGTGCAGATCAGGTTGAAATCACTGCAGACACATTTTCATGGAATTTGCCACTAAAACCACTTTGTATGGGCGAAGTGGAAACGCCCCTTATTTTTATATCTAGAGATGCATTTAAGTTGGTGCCTTGGGCGTATTGGC
>NDFG01000562.1:46470-63901 GCA_002167245.1 Sporophila hypoxantha | reverse complement strand
TGAGAGAGATTTCCACACCAAAAACCATATAAATATCTCACAAGGCTGTCCCTCTGCCAAGCAGCAACCTGGAGAGGTTGCCCAACCCCAGGCTGCAAAGGGACAGGATGAGCACAGGCAAATATCTTTTTTCTCAGGGATAGTTTTGCTTTCTGTTGAAAAGCATCCAAAAAAACCCAAATACAAACCAAAGAAGAAAAAAATATAACTGCAAACACACCACTTCTTTGGATGAATCCTCCGGGTCGGAATGATTTCTGTGGATGGAGATGGGAGCAGTGAAAAATTTAAAAAATTGCAACAAAATGAGCCTTTTTTTTTTTTCCACACATGGGGAAGAAGGTGATGGGAGCAAGTGAAAAATTAAAAATTTTTTGCAACAAAATGAGCTTTTTTTTACATTTTCCACACACAAATCCATATAATATCTCACCAAGGCTGTCCCTCTGCAAGCAGCAACCTTGGAGAGGTTGCCCAACCCCAGGCTTGCAAAGGGACAGGGATGAGCACAGACAAATGATCTTTTTCTCAGGGATAGTTTTGCTTTTTATGTTGAAAAGCAATCCTAAAAAAAACCAAACAAACCAAAAGAAGAAAAAAAATAATAACTGCAACAACACCCATTCTTTTTGGATGAATCCTCCGGTTCGGATGATTTCCGTGGATGGAGAGCAGTGAAAAATTAAAAATTTTGCAACAAAATGAGCTTTTTTTTTAATTTTCCAACAACAAATCCATATAAATATCTCACCAAGGCTGTCCTCTCTGCAGAGCAGCAACCTGAGAGGTTGCCCAACCCCAGGCTGCAAAGGCATCAGGACAAATATCTTTTTTCTCAGGGATAGTTTTGCTTTTCTGTTGAAAAGCACAATCCTAAAAAAACCCAAATACAAACCAAAAAGAAAAAAAAATATAACTGCAAACACACCATCTTTTTGGATGAATCCTCCGGTCAGATGCATTTCTGTGGATGGGAGAAGGTGGATGGGAGCAGTGAAAAATTTAAAAATTGCAACAAAATGAGCCTTTTTTTTTTTCTTCCACACATGGAAAAAGGTGATGGAGCAGTGAAAAATTAAAATTTTGCAACAAAATGAAGCTTTTTTTTTTTTTTTCCACACACAAATCCATATAAAATATCTCAGACCAAGGCTGTCCCTCTCCAAGCAGCAACCTTGGAGGGTTGCCCAACCCCAGGCTGCAAAGGGACAAGGATGAGCACAGGAAAATGATCTTTTTCTCAGGGATAGTTTTGCTTTTCTGTTGAAAAGCAATCCCTAAAAAACCCAAAAACAAACCAAGAAGAAAAATAATGTAACTGACACACAAACACCATTATTTTTTTGGATGAATCCTCCCAGGTCGGATGCTTTCTGTGGATGGGAAGAAGGTGATGGAGCAGAAAAATTTAAAAAATTTGCAACAAAATGAGCTTTTTTTTTTTTTCACACACATGGGGAAGAAGGTGATGGGAGCAGGTGAAAATTAAAAATTTTGCAACAAATATGAGCCTTTTTTTTTTAATTTTCCACACAAAAATCCATATAATATCTCACCAAGGCTGTCCCTCTGC
This sequence comes from Sporophila hypoxantha, assembly GCA_002167245.1. Lineage (NCBI taxonomy): Eukaryota > Metazoa > Chordata > Aves > Passeriformes > Thraupidae > Sporophila > Sporophila hypoxantha. The sequence continues at coordinate 62,328 of NDFG01000562.1, read as the reverse complement.
AAGCAGCAACCTTGGAGAGTTGCCCAACCCAGGCAGCAAAGGGACAGGCATGAGCACGGCAAATGATCTTTTTTCTCAGGATAGTTTTTGCTTTTCTGTTGAAAAGCAATCCTAAAAAAATCCCAAAACAAAACCAAAGAAAGCAAAAAAAATATAACTGCAAACACACACTTCTTTGTGGATGAATCCTCCAGGTCAGATGTATTTCCGTGGATGAGCAGTGGAACAAATTAAAAATTTTGCAAAAATGACTTTTTTTTTTTCTTTCCACACACAAATCCCATATAAATATCTCACCAAGGCTGTCCCTCTCAAGCAGCAACCTTGGAGAGGTTGCCCAACCCCAGGCTGCAAAGGGACAGGGATGGAGTTGCAGACAAATGATCTTTTTCTCAGGGATAGTTTTGCTTTTCTGTTGAAAAGCAATCCCTAAGAAAATCCCAAATACAAAACCAAAGAAGAAAAATCAATGTAACGCAAACACACCATTTTTTTGGATGAATCCTCCCAGGTCGGATGCTTTTGTGGATGGGAAGAAGTGGATGAGCAAGTGAAAAATTTAAAAATTGCAACAAAATGAGGCTCTTTTTTTTTTTTTCCACACATGGGGAAGAAGGTAGATGGGAGCAGTGAAAAATTTAAAATTTTTGCAACAAAATGAGCCTTTTTTTTTTAATTTTCCACACAAAAATCCATATAAATATCCTCACCAACGCTGTCCCTCTGCAAGCAGCAACCATGGAGAGGTTGCCCAACCCCAGGCTGCAAAAGGACAGGCATGAGCGCAGGACAAATGATCTTTTTTCTCAGGGATAGTTTTTGTTTTCTGTTGAAAAGCAATCCCTAAAAAAACCCAAATACAAGACCAAAGAAGAAAAAAACAATATCACTGCAAAACACACCATTCTTTGTGATGAATCCTCTGGGTCAGGATGCTTTTCTGTGGATGGGGAAAAGGTGGATGGGAGCAGTGAAAAATAAAAATTTTGCAACAAAATGATTGTTGCACGCTTTTTTTGTTAATTTTCCCACACAAATCCATATAAATATCTCACCAAGGCTGCCCCCTTCCCTTCCTCCCCCCCCTCCTTGCCCTCCCCCCCCCTATGCAGCAGCAACCTTGACCAAGGTTGCCCAACCCCAGGCTGCAAAGGGACAGGGATGAGCATAGGACCAAATGATCTTTTTTCTCAGGGATAGTTTTGCTTTTCTGTTGAAAAGCAATCCCTAAAAAAAATTCCCAAATACAAACCAAAAGAAGAAAAACCAATATAACTGCAAACCACACCATTTTTTGTGGATGAATCCTCCAGGTCGGATGATTTCCGTGGATGGGAAGCAGTGAAAAATTAAAAATTTTGCAACAAAATTGGGGTTTTTTTTTCTTTTCCACAACAAATCCATATAAATATCTCACCAAGGCTTCCCCTAGAAACCTGGGGGTTCAAACCAGGCTGCAAAGGGACAGGCGATGAGCACAGGACAAATATACTTTGTGGAAGTTTTGCTTTTCTGTGAAAAGCAATCCCTAAAAAAACCCAAATACACAAACCAAAGAAGAAGAAAAACATAAACTGCAAACACACCATTCTTTTTGATGAATCCTCCTGGTCGGATGATTTCTGTGAGTGGATGGGAGCATAAAAATTTTTTAAAAATTGCAACAAAATGTAGTTTTTTTCTTTTCCACACATGGGAAGAAGGTGGATGGGAGCAGTGAAAAATTAAAAAATTTTTGCAACAAAATGAGCTTTTTTTTTTCTTTTCCACCACACAAATCTCCATATAAATATCTCAGCAAGGCTGTCCCTCTGCAAGCAGCAACCTTGGAGAGGTTGCCCAACCCCAGGCTGCAAAGGGACAGGGATGAGCACAGGACAAATGATCTTTTTTCTCAGGGATAGTTTTTGCTTTTCTGTTGAAAAGCAATCCCTAAAAAAATCCCAAAACAAACCAAAGAAGAAAAAAAATATAACTGCAAACACCACCATTCTTTTTGGATGAATCCTCCCAAGTTCGGGTGTCGTATGGGAGCCGTAAATTTTGATTGAATGGTTTTATTTTTCCCCGGCGGAAGAAGTGGATGGAGCAGGTGAAAAATAAAAATTTTGCAACAAAATTAGCTTTTTTTTTAATTTTCCACACACAAATCCATATAAATATCTCACCAAGGCTGTCCCTCTGCAAGCAGCAACCTTGGAGAGGTTGCCCAACCCCAGGCTGCAAAGGGACAGGCATGAGCGCAGGACAAATGATCTTTTTTCTCAGGGATAGTTTTGCTTTTCTGTTGAAAAGCAATCCCTAAAAAAATCCCAAATACAAACCAAAGAAGAAAAAATAATATAACTGCAAACCCACCATTTTTTTTGGATGAATCCTCCCAGGTCAGACGATTTCTGTGGATGGGGAAGAAGGTGGATGGGAGCAGTGAAAAATTTAAAATTTTGCAACAAAATGAGCTTTTGTTTTTTAATTTTCCACACACAAATCCATATAAATATCTCAGCAAGGCTGTCCCTCTCCAAGCAGCAACCTCTGCAATGCTGGGAGAGCAGAAGGCACTCGGGGCAGGCAGAACAGGCTGTTCTGCTCAGGGATGAGGAGATCTCTGCCTAATGAATTGGCCCCAGTTCAGGAATGACTGCCAGGATGAAATGGGGTCTCTYCTCCACTTATTCATGGGAATTGGCTGCTTCCAACCTCTCTGCCTGTGTCATTTCTGGGATGGAAAAAAAAAAGTGAAATGGGAAGGAAAGGAATGAGTTCACATTTGTGTCCTGCTAGGAATTTTGGCTGAACCCCATTAAAATCGAGGTAAATCAGGGCTTTTTATCAGGGCTTTCTAAAGTAACACCTACCTGGCATCCTTTCCTTGCTTCTGTCTTTTTGCAGAGCAGATAAAAATTGCAGGAGGAAGGAAAAGAAAACTAAAGCTGTAAGGTTTGGGGTTTTTTTGGTTTTTTTTTTTTAAGTAATGACATTTTGGGAATTCATTTTATATTTTTAAAATAAAGTAAACATGYCCTGATTGAATTTCCCCACCTTCCTTTTTAAACTTCATCACAGAATCATGGARTAGTTTGGGTTCRAAGGGACCTTAAAGCCCATCTTGTTCCAACCCCTTCCACTGTCCCAGGGTGCTCCAAGCCCCATCCACTTGGGCACTTCCATGGATTCAGGGSCAGCCACAGCTTCTCTGGGCACCCTGTGCCAGGGCCTGCCCACCTTCACATGGAAGAATTTCTTCTTAATATCCATTCTAAACCCATTCTCTTTCCATTTGAAGCCGTTCTTCCTTGTCCTGTCCCTCCATGCCTTGTCCAAAGTCCCTCTCCACCTCTCTTGGGGCCCCTTCAGGTTCTGGAAGGCTGCAATAGATCACCTCAAAGCCTCCTCTTCTCCAGCTGAACAATCCCAATTCTCTCAGCCTATCCTAATGGATGCTTCATCCCTCCTTTCCCTCCAGCTCAGAACAGGAGCAAGACACCTCCTCCTCCTCCTTTTTCCATCCACAGCAATTTTCCAGCACCTGAGAGCACTGACAGAGAGAACCTCCCCAGCCATCCCACCTCCAGACAAGGCTGGGGTCACGTAATCATCTTTCCCAGCAGATTTAATTGGGAATCCTCCCCACAGACAGAGGATGGATTCCTCCCATTTCCTCGAGGTCAGCATGGCATACAAAATCCAATTCCTGTGCCTCCAGTGCAAAGAGAGCTCTTAGGCCTGTAGGGTTAGGATTGAAGAGTCTAATAAGGGGAGAGAATTAAGCCTGCAATCACTTGGACTGATTTAAATTAGGGTTGGTTTTTTTTTCCTCTCTTGCTTTGATTAAAATAAGCCGATTTTCCCTTCCACCTGTGTTTCTTATGCAGGCAGAATTTCCATTAACTTCTCTCAAAGCTTTTTTTAACTTCTCAAAGCTAAAACTTCATGGCATCCCTTCCTCTTGGTTGCCAGGATTTTCCTGAGCACGTTCCCACCCTTGTGATATTAATTATAATATCTCCCTGCTTTATGTACCAGTCACCTCTGTTATTAAATGGACCTCCTGTGTGCCTTTCTTCTCTCTTATTAAAGAACACTGACCTTGGTTATGGGAGAGAAAATGATGAATATTCATCATGGGATGGGGATGATCTTGGGCTTATATTGTCTGCAGGAAGATTTAGGTCAGGAATAAAGGAAACCCTTGCTGTGACAGGGACAATGATGAACTGGAAGGGTTTGGAGGTGGGACAGAGCACGTGGCTTTCAAGCACACAGACAATTATTAGGGACGCAGCAGGAAAGGTGATGCTGAATTTGGGGYGAATAAGTGGGATCCTAGGCAGCCCTTCTCCTTTTGCACACTTCCTATGGAAACAGGAGAATTGGAAATCTTCCAGTAAGTTCTCCCAGTAGCCATCCATTAAAAAGGACAGCACAATGTTTAATAGCATAATTTTCAAGCTCTGGACTAATTGTACAGTGCTTAAATCAAAGAGAAGACAAAGTAACCTGGGCAGTCATCTCTGGCCATGGATTCATCCTCCAGCCCTGCACTAATGGCACTAAAGACAGTTCCTGTGCCCATCCCCCTGATGTATTCATCAATAATCCAGGAAATCCTCCAGCAGCCACACTGAGCTCATCTCCCCACTTTTCCCCTGGCTTAGGGTTGGGATAATRCCCAGCAGTGGGATGGGGAGTGCCTGAGGAGCATGGGGAAGGCTGTGGGACCCCTGGGAATCCACTTTGCTGAGTCCCACAAGGTWTCCACACCCTCCTCTTCACTTCCAGACTTACAGGAGGCATTCCTTTAAATCCCCGGGGTGGGGGCAATCCTGAGCACAAACACATTCTCAGTGGAGATTTAGATTGATTTTATTTAATTGCTGACTGTAAAGGTGCTGAGGCTCTGGCACAGGGTGCCCAGAGAAGCTGTGGCTGCCCCTGGATCCCTGGAAATGTCCAAGGCCAGGTTGGAGGGGGTTTAGAGCACCCTGGGATGGTGGAAGGTGTCCCTCCATGGCAGGGGGTGCATTGGGATGATCTTTAAGGTCCTTTCCAACCCAAACCAGTCTGTGATTCCATTATTTGGTTGCCAGTGGCAGATGAAATCCAGTGAATCTTGTTATGGGGTTACTGGTTCTGTATCTCTCTCCTGGGGATCCAGTTTAGCTACTTYAGGATCTGCAACACAGAGCAAAGATAATTTCTGAGCACCATGACCTCTGTTAGAGACAGATCCCTGCAGAAGTGTTTTCCTGGCTGCTTTTGAGGGACATTTGTAGCCTGGGTTTCCCTGCCCTTTCCTTTAGAATACCATGGAAAATCCTGGATTGGAAGGGACCCACAAGGATCATCCAAGTCCAACACCTAAAGGTTCCAGGCTTTCATGATTCAAAATAAACAGAGGCAGCAAAAGACTCCTGGTACCTCTGGCAAAGCCAGTTCTGACCTTTTCCCACTTCCCTGGGGGATCCCAGCTCTCTTCCCCAGATTGTTCCCACAGCCCAGGCTGCTGTGACAACCTCAATTACTTGTCCYTACAACTTACTGTGGGTCTACACCACCACCAACTCACAGCCTTGCAGAGACTCTTGGAAATCTTCCTGATTTTTTAAAGCTGACCTTGCAAGGATAGCAGTCAGGGCAATATTTTGGGGAAAAGGGGAACAAAATGAACAATTTTTTCCTCTGAAATATTTTGAAAATGATTCCTGGAAACCTGCTGTGCTGATCAGCAAAGCAAGCAAGGAACTGGATTCCGTGTGCCTCAAGCCTAATCCAGCCTGACAGTCCTCACAATTCTGTGTTCCCTCTGTTATCCACAGAGCAGGGACAGCACAGACAGCTCTGCTGCTTTTTCCCCACTGCCCAACCAACACGAGGTAGGAGCAGCTCCATTTGTGGGAAGATGARGCAATTCAGCCCAGACATTTCACACAGGCAATAAATCCAGCACCAGCAAGGACTGCTGCCTCCTGATCCTGCTGAACCCCTGCTAAGAGCTTTGATTTTAAGGATTTCTTTAATTTATTTTTAAATAAAGATACTCTGTCTTCTCCTGCTCTCCCCTGACTCCCCCCAGCAACGTGATCTGTTTGGATTAGCTGCAGGAAGATGAAAGCAGCCTTGCTGCTCCCAGAATTATCTGTGTSCTCCACGCAGTCCGAGGAGAAAAGCGAATTTTCCTGGTGGCTGCTGGCAGCGTGGAGCAGTGGCATTTCAAAGACAGATAAGGAGACTCTGCAGGCTGCAACCACACTCATCTCTGCTTGTACATGCAATTCTTTCTGTTCTGGTTCATGGGAATTTGAAGAATTGCATCAAAATTCAGGCTTGTCCAGCTGAGTGTGGGACACTTTAGGGGCTTCTGCTGCTCAGAGTGACCCCGAGTACTGGAATAATTACCAATATAGCCAGATGGGACGTGCCTGGGTTTGTCTGGCCCTTGCTGCTTGACCAAAAGGCAGCAAACTGTGGTGATTTCACCCCAGAGACACCTTTGGCTAGCTGGATGTCGCAGCAGGGCACCTGGGACAAGTCCAAGGAGCTCAGTTTTACCTTGCTGGAGAAGCTTTACGGCGAGGTGAAGGAAAGGGGTCTGTTCTGATGGAGGGTTTCAATCCAGAGCTTTATTCTGGCCCACAGGCCTCTGAATGCAACAGCTTCAATAGAACTCCCTGACTGTGTGGTTGCTCTTTTAACCACGAGGAGAGGGGGAGGGAAGGGGTAGGGAGCCACCAACCAGGTACAGGGTAGTCTTAGGGGACAAAGGACATCTGGATGGCCCAATGTCCCCCCAGGGGTAGAGGGCATCCTTTGAACTCTGCCAATCACTCCACACCCTTCTGGAATGCCAGGACTCACAGACAGTGCTGGGCACGGGTCAGGGTGTGTAAAGGAGAGGTGATTGACCTCTGGGGAAGAAATCTTCAGGGAGAAACCTGGGGTATCTGGGGCAAACCATGACATCACGCCGCAACACCTGAGATGCTTTAGAAAGTCTCTTTTCCCAGCCTGGCGGTCAAAGAAGGAGTCAAAACTCTTCAGTTCTCATTCTCAMGGTTGTTTATTGTTTCTTATCTATAAAATTCTTTCTCTGGCCTGCTGAGGTCTGTTCAGCAGGTCAGACAGAGGCACTCTGCCTGCCCCTGGGGCTGTGTTATCTTTTTATACTAAAAACCAGGTGTACAATATTTACCATAACTTTCCAATACCTGTCACCTATGTTAGACAGTGAGCTTCTACTCTAAACCAACCCAAAAGTGCCACCATCACAGCAGAAGATGGAGGCCAAGAAGAAAGAGAAAGGCTTGACATGCTCAGATTCCTCCATTTTGCCTCCTGAACCCTATTCTAAAACCCAAAAAAAATCTATTTTTCACCCCATGACAAACTAATTATTATTCTACTTAAGACTTTCGTGGCTTGCAGATCCTCATATAAGGTTGGTAATTTTTTCCATGGGTCATAATCAAAATCACAGGTGTCTTGGGCTCTGTGCCAAGGTCTCTGAGCCCCCTGGCAGGGGTTCTGGCAATGCAGGACAGCCAGAGGGATGTCCTGAATTCCAACGGGACACCTCCAAGGGAAGCAATGCCCCCCACCCCTCTGGGCTCGGGGTCCAGCATTTCTTGACCCTCCCAGTGCAAACATTGTTCCTTGCCTCATGGAATTGTGTCACCRTGATATTTTCTGAAAAATCTCTTCGCCAGGATTTTTCTCCTGAGAAGCTGAGAAGCCTCAGAAAATAAATGTAAACAGTAATTATCTGATTACTTGGAATGTGGTCTGGAGGTTGCATCTTGCATTGGTTCCATGTGAATTGTTTTTAATTAATGACCAAATCACAGTCCAGCTGTGTTGGACTCTCTGGTCTGTCACTTTATTATCATTCTTGTTAAGCCTTCTGATGTCTCCTTTCTCTTTCTTTAGTATAATTTTTTAGTATATTAATATAATATAATATAATATAATATAATATAATATAATATAAATATAATATATATAATATAATATAATATAATATAATATAATAATAATATAATATTAATATAATATAATATAATATAAATATAATATAATATAATATAATATAATATAATATAATATAATATAATATATCAGCCTCTTGAGGACTTGGAGTCAAATCCTCATCTCTCACCTCACAACACCACAACAGAATTCCCTTGCTGCAGCCAAGGCCTGTTGCTTCCCATCCTTTTATCACACACCTCTGAGGGGAGTTAGGCTCTCCCTTCTCTATAATTTTAATTATGAAACTGAAAGGAAAATTACATCTCACAAGGCAAGACCACAACTGGCCAAGTGTAGGAATGTGCCCTGTGTTGACAGAGTGACAAAATTATCCTTTGTCTCCTTAAAAAGGAAAAAAGGCCCAGAGTTCCTCTCCTCAATTAGTGAAAAAGACACCTTCATAGGGACTGGGGACTCACCTCAAACTTAAGGATAGCCAAAAAAGTCCCACCTAAGTAAATTTACTAGAAAAAGAGAGAGAACAAAAGGAAATAATCACTTTTGTTGAGGTGTTTTACCAGGAGCAAGACCTCTTGCCCTGGCTTGGTTTTTCCCTGTAAAGAGCTTTGTTATTTTGCCTTTTATTAAAACTTGTGGCAGTGTTTCCAACACTCCATAAAAGCCATCCTGCTGATTTTATGCCATCTGAAGTAGCTGAGCTATCTCAAGTGTGATATAAATTCCCCAAAAACTTATAAAAACCTAACTCAGAGACCCTTCTATCAGCCAAGTTGTTCATGTGCAAGAAGGATGACAGACCACGTTAATGAAGTCTGGCACCACCAGGGCGAGAGGACCTGGGCTTGTCCAGCCTCCTGAAGAAGTCTCAAGGAGATGAATGCAGGCAGATTGAACACCCACCCTTGGCTTACACCAGTAAATGCTGTTCTGCCATCAGACACATCTCCTGCTGATAAAAAAGCTGCAGAAGCCAGGATCCATTCCCTGACCCTTCCACCATGTGCTCATGAGCACAGAGGGAAGGCAGAGATAAAGGGATGCTGAGAACAGTGGGGGAAAGCCTTTTAGAGGACGGGGAGGCTTTGCCCTAAAGACAAACAAGGTACTGTAAATGCACGGCTGTAGGGGATAGAATATAAGAAAGTAAAGATAGTGTAGAAAGTATATCTTACCCCTAAGGAGCTTGCAGCTGGCCTGATTAGCAAAGATTAGGAACAGGCCTGACTTTAAACAGCCCACAGCTGTAACCAGTGAGAAGAAGAGTGTATAAAATTAGTGGGTGGCTGGATGAAGGAGAACCTGGAGTCAGTTGGCTGCTTTTGAAGAAGAAAGAGTCAGTGCTCTGAGGAGCTGCCCACGAGAAACACCAAGAAGGTTTGGAACTTTTGTAATAGGTGACAGCAGCATGGAACCCCTGAAATAAGATGACAACACATGGCCACCCTGACGAGGGGAGAGAATGATGCATCTGACTCCATCTTATCAGAAGGCTAACTTATTACTATATTATATTAAAGAACTACTATACTATAATAAAGAATATAGAAAAGATACTTACTGAATGCTAAAAAGATAATAATGAAAATTCGTGACTCTCTCCAGGTCCCGATAAGCTTGGCCCCGATTGGCAATAAGTAAAAACCAACTCACACCAGAATCCAATGAAACATCACCTGAAGGGTAAACCAATCTCCAAAGGCACAGTCCAAAGGAGCAAAACACAGGAGAAGCAAATGAATAAGAATTGTTTTCCTTTTCTTTGAGGCCTCTCTCTCACTGCCTTTCAGCTTCCCAAGAGAAAAAACCCTGGGTGAAGGCATTTGTTCAGGGAATGCCACAAACAGGCACCCCACAGTTCAGTCTCCAGCCAAGCCAGAATAAAAGGGATTTCTTCTGTGCTGCACCCAGGAAGAGAAATTCAGCCCATGCCTCCGGCTGCTCATGCCAAAACCAGGATGTGAAATGGTGAGCAATGTTCCCATTAAGCAATGGGAGTCTGCAATCCAACTAAACACTCTGGATTTATGGGAGTTGGCCGGAAAAGTGGATTTTTGCCGCTAAAAGCCATTTGCTAAGGCAGCAAAGCCATTACAGCTGCAAGTCCCCTGGGGATAACCTGAGGGAGGTGCTGCTGGGTCACAACTGCTCCCCTTTTCTTCACCTGCTGCAAAGAAACCAAATTCCATTTTGGCATCTCTGGTTCTCTTTCCCCCTTGTGCTGGTGCATTTTTGGAGACAGGAGAACAGTTCTTTGTTAATTTGGACTGGAAATCCTGTTCATCCAGGTCTTGGTCGCTGCTGGTGTGCTGTCAGCTGAGTCACAGACTTGGAGGGACATTTATTACAAATGCAGCTGATGCCCCGAGAATGAGATTAATTTGTAATTAAATGGGGTTTAATGGAAACACGGGAAGGGACAGGTGAAATTAAAGAGCGGCTGCAGTGACTGACTTTATAACTAGTGACTTGTAAATTGGTTACAATTTACATTTTGAAAAGATACAGGAAACTCATTAAAGCTCTAGACAAACAGCTCGATGGGCATGAGAGGAGAAGAGAGCAGAGAGCTCTGCAGGGGAGCAGCTCTGAATGACAGAGACACCCAGAACAGCACCAACCTCTGAACATTTCCACCACCGCTGTTTCTGTGACGGTTGCCCTCCCAGGACTGACTTTGGGAAGAAAATCAGTATTTTTATCTTTGATTTTCAGCTGCCAAATTCCAGAGGAGGAACTTGCCCAGTGCTGGGTCCATGCTCAGATAATGCAGCTGGAGCTAAATCTTGAAAAACGCCTCCAAGATCAAGCCCAACTTTTGACCATCACAGCCTTGTCATCCAGCCCAGATCTCTCAGTGTCACTTCCAGGGATGGGAAGTACAACAGGTCTTTTGTAGGAATGTGTCCATGCCCAAGAAACACTGGTTAAGAATCATCTGGAATAGTTTATAGCCAAAAGAGATGAAGAAAAGATTGCAGATGAATTGCTAAAAAGACAGTCGCAGCCATGAGAGGAATGAGGGATTTGTCTTTACAAACAAGCTGTGGGTCTGCTGGAAGATAAAACTAACACTGGGAGATAAAAGAAACAATGGGAATGATTCCACTGATTGATGAATGGAAAAAGGTACTTCCTTTTAAAAATAAACTTTGGGTTTGCTGATAAATGAAATTATACATTGAAAGATGAAAGAAACAATGGGGTAAAAAAAACCCTAAATTCCATTAAAATTAACAATTAAAAGGGAGGGTTATACATTAGAGGGAAATCTTGGGTATCAGGCATTTTGGGAAGTCTGTACCTATGAAGTACCTCAGCCAATGGGGAAAGAGAGAAGGGAAATGTGGCCAGGAAATTGGGATAAAAAGGAAGGCTGCATCCTCCAAAAATTTGAGAGATCCCAGGGGAATGCCCCATGGCCTCTCCCTTTATTCCAATAAAGTAAAAGGACTCCTCTGTCTCCTTTTTGGACATAAACCTCTGATGTTTGTGGATTAATTTTCCTAACAGCCACAAGGCTGAACCCTGTGCTCAGGGCATTAACCAGGGACATCCAAATCCACCCCACCTCTGTGGCTTCACTGTTCACCAAAGAGCCTTTGAAACGTTTTGGTTTTGTGGCCACAGGAGGGAAAGCATCTGAATTTCACTTGTAGGGATTTCACTTCACCACTATTTTTTTTCTTTAATCTCCTGTCAGCAAAACAGTCTTGATCTCCAAATATTTTTGAAGACTTGCTCAAAGAAATCCTTAGCCTGGCTGGATTTCTTTTAGATTTATATCTTTACTGGCATTATTTGCTTCAAATTTTCCCCCAGCTTTTAAGGCAARAAAGGCCTTTATCTGATCAAGTTCYACTCCCAGCATCACWCAGACATCCTGGCCCAGAAGCAGCTGTGGCTGAACTAGACCAGTCAGTGGTCTATAAATCAGCTGTTATAAAACACCACATAGAGGGAATCACCTCACAATGATTTCAAGCCTTCAATTTTTTTATGCATTTCTTAATTTTGTAACGTTGTTTTCAAGAACAAAGATTCTATTTTGATTTTGACCACTACTTGTGTTTAAATTGAGCTGTTTAAGGGAGATTTGGAAGCTATCTCAAGCAACAAGAAAGCATTTTATTTCTCCTAAAACAAAAGTAGAGTAGTGAGAAGGAAGCAGCAGGGCCAGAAAAGACCAAGACAGGTCTCAGAAGCTTCTTCAGAGGCTTTGGGGAGATGCTGAGCTCCAGGATGGTGCAGGAGGGTCCTGGGTGGAGCTCACCCCACATTTAGGATCACCAGCTCACTGCCCTGCAATTATAAAATAATCTGCAGTTCTTTGGCACTGTGATCCAGATCCTTCCCAGAGTGTGATCCTGCAATCCAGAGTGCCTCATTAGGATTACCAACTCACTGCCCTGCAATTATAAAATAATCTGCTGCTCTTTGGCACCCTGATCCAGATCCTTCACTGCCCTGCAATTATAAAATAATCTGCAGCTCTCTGGCACTCTGATCCAGACCCTTCCCAGAGTGTGATCCTGCAATCCAGAGCACTCTCTGGAAGGTGCTGTGTCCCACTGGCACAAAGGAGGATGCAGAACCACTCCTTCATCAGCACATTTCCAGAGCATTTGGAAGAACACCCGAGGTCCATCTCCAAGTGGGTGGGAGCTGGAAGGCAGCACTTGCAGCATTTCTCCCTGTAAATAAATCCTGCTGCACAAAGGTTGAATCCCTGCTGGAAAATAAGGTGTGCCCAGGCCTTATTTTCCAGCAGGTGGGAGACACATCTGCTGGGAAGGATCAAAGTTTGACAAGAAAGTCTCACAGATGTGTATGCTTCACAGAATCACAGAACCACAGAATAATGAGGTTGGAAGAGACCTCTAAGATCATTGAGTCCAACCTATGCCCTCACACCTCAGCTAGACTATAGCACCAAGTGCCATGGCCAGTCTTTTAAATCACATAGATGGTGATTCTACCAGCTCCCTGGGAAGAGCATTCCAGTACTTTATTATTCTTTTGGTGAAAAATTTTTTCCCAATATCCAACCTATACCTTCCCAGACGTAGCTTGAGACTGTGTCTGTGTGAGATTTTTGAATGTAGAATCTGAAGAAGAATAGAGATGGAAGCAAGTTTTGATAGAGAAGAAAAGAATTGCTGAGCCAGTCTTACTGGATAACCAAGGAGGCCAAAGGGTCTGTTGTTAGAAGGGCGTTTGTTGTGGCTTGAGAGCAAGGATAAACCCACCCAGAACAGAAGATGTTTTAACCAGCAGAAAGAGGCACAGGCAACAAGTCAGCAAATGGTGCAAGTAGAAAAAAGGTCTAGAATTTTTCACTGCAAGAAACTGAAAAACGAACTCTTAGTTAAGACTGTAATGTACCTGACTTTTTAGTGAGTTGAGAATAGCAACATGCAATATGGTATATATCGGTTATGATAGGCTACAGATAAAAGTTAAGGTATGACTTGGTTCTACTGCGTAATAGATTGCTCGGCAAAGAAAAGTATGAATGCACTGGTACAAAGAAAAGTTTATTAGAATATCTTGTGAACAAAAGAAAAGTATATGAATGCATAGTAACCAAAGAAAAGTATAGAATGCTCTGCAACTAAATCAGGGTCTCCAGGCCTGCCTGCGATGCTGGAGGCTGACCGCTGTAGGCACAGGGCTCTGTCACCTGTTAGGAAATCTACACCACAACCAGATGGTTTATGTCCAAAAGAAGACAGAGGAGCCTTTTTTGGTTTATTGGAAAATAAAGGAGAGGCCATGGGGATTCCCCTGGCTGGTCAATTTTTGGAGGATCGCTCCTCTTTTTTTCCATTTTGGTGCATTTCCTTCGTCTTTCCCACTTTGGCTGGATTCTCGGTAGCTTCCCAAATGCCCTGACCCAAGATTTCCTTAATGCTACTAACCTCCTTTTATTGTTAATTCTTATGAAATTAAGGGGTTTTTTCCCCATTGTTTCTTTTATCTTTCAATGTCTAATTTCATTTATCAGCAAATCTAAAGTTTATTTTTAAAAGCAAATCTCTTTTTCCATTCATCAATCAGTGGAATCCTTCCCATTGTTTTCTTTTATCTCCCAGTGCTAGTTTTATCTACCAGCAGACCGTTTGTAAAGACAAATCTGCTATTCCTCCCATCCACGACCCTGGACTGCTGTAACGTCTTGGATACCATAAACTGCATTTTGCARAGCCACCTGGAGTCCTGCATCCCTTAATTCAGCTCTTACTTACATCCATGGGAGAAAATGGTTACCAAAGTCCCTCTGCACAAACTTGGGTGCCAAGCTGCACTTTCTGAGAGCATTCCCGGCTCTAAGCCGTCCAGGAACAGCTCCCAGCAGGCAGTGTGCATCCAGCCACCCTCTCCTGGAAGGCGAGGCAAGCTGACAAGTGTGGAAGAGGGCGTTTTGTGCCAGTTGGCCCCGGGATACACCGAGTTCCTGGATGCACTTTGGTTTATTCGCAGGGAATTAGAGCCTCATTACCGGGCACCGGTACCTGACGCCACCGCGCGTCTCTGGATCGAAGCCTCGGGGCTGCTCTGCCAGCTGGGTGAGCTCTCCAGGCTGCTCCAAAAAAGTGACACACGTGGATGTGCCTCCAGCCCCACAAGGATTTACATTTAAAGGGATTTTAGTGCAGAGGTGGAACTTCAGGGTGGTTTGGTGGTGGTTTTGGCAGTAGGGGAACAGTTGGGCTTGATGATGCAAGAGGGCTTTTCTAACSTTAATGATTCTGTGATTCTGTGTAATTCCTCTATACAATGAGGTGTTTGAGGGGGAATGTGCTATTTTACCTTTTGTCMCAATAAATTGAAAAAAGACCAATTTTCCCTTAAAACAGCCTGTACTGGGATCAGGCAGTGCTCCCACGCTGGGTGAGAAAATTCCCTAGGTCTGCAAATACTGCATTATTGTGATTAAGGATTTACAACTGCTGGGACAAGCAGAAACATTTTTAAGCTAAAAGAGGGCAGATTTAGAATAAATACTAAGGAGGGAATTGCTCCCTGTGAGGGTGCTGAGCCCTGGCACAGGTGCCCAGAGAAGCTGTGGCTGCCCCTGGATCCCTGGAAGTGTCCAAGGCCAGGCTGGGTGGGGTTTGGAGCACCCTGGGCTAGTGAAGGTGTCCCTGCTCATGGAATGAGATGRTATCTAAGGTCCCTCCCAACACAAATCATTCCATGATTCCGTGATATTCTTGCAGTGTTTGCATGACTGAGTGGAACCAGTCACGCTCCAGCAGCAGCCACCAAATTCAATCACCACCCACAGCTCATCACAGCCTTCACACATTTTCCCAGTGTCCTGGTAGAAAGCCAGCCTYAAAATCCTCTGGAATTTACACGGTTATTGAGGAAACCAGAGGGATTTTTCCAGACTTTAATTAGGAAAATCCAGAAAGGCTTCCGTGAAACAACCCGAGGGACCTCAAATATTTCAGAAGACTCTGGTGTTGTATCAAACCGACCTGAGCATCCCACGCTCGGTCCTTCCCCGGCAGTTTAAACTCAGTTTGTACACGGGGTATTGGTGACACCTACAGGAAAAACTCCTCTGCTTCCTCTGCAGCCCAGAAAGGAGGAGCAGGTGACATCCCACCATTAACACCACCTCCTTATTAAAGGCAGTAGGGACCATGCAGGGAAATGAASCACTCAGCACTGACATGAGTGTGTGCTGGCTGCCTGCAGGGCTGGATGACAAACAGCAAAGAGGCTTTGGGAACCTCCAGTTTGCCCAYGGGTGCTCTGGCCAAAGCTGAACCTGAGGGGGGATCTGGGGTGTGTGAAAGGCTGAGCCTGAGGGGAACCTGAGGGGGGATCTGGGGTGTGTGAAAGGCTGAGCCTGAGGGG
>NDFG01000562.1:7139-42529 GCA_002167245.1 Sporophila hypoxantha | reverse complement strand
CCAGAGAGAGATCTGAGGGACGTTAAAGAGATTAACCCTTAAAAGCAACGCCTGTTGCATATTCATACAGTGATACATGATGCATAAATTCTTATTCAAACAGGATTCTGTCTGGTCATCGTCAGTTTCTTCCTCTGAATCTGCGGCTCTTCGAGGCTGAGGGCAGAAGAAGTTCTTTCTTCGACAATGGAGCAATAAATTCTTTTCTCTGAAAGATTCGGTGTCCTGTGGCTGCTATCTCATGCAAGTACCTCATTCCTCTCTTTAAAAAGTATCTTACATCGTGTGAAAAACTCCAGTAACTTGTTTTTAGAATTTAAAAGTTTAATAGTATAAAATGGTTCTAAAAATAGTATATAATTAGAGTAAATAAAATTTGGACAGTTATGATTAGGACAATCACAAGTCAATAAGAACAAAGAGTTTGTTTCTTCTGATAATGGAGCATAAATTCTTTTTCTCTGAAAGATTCAAGATTCTGTCCTGTGGCTGCTGTCTGCTGCAAGTCCTCTCTTTTAAAAAAAGTATCTTACATAGCATAGTTTCTATTTTAACATTATGTTATAACCTAAAACTATTATTTAAGCAAATTAAAACAGCATAACTTTCTAACACAACACATATAATATTCATTTTAATATTTGCAAAAAGCCAATCATAAAATCCACATTTTTCAYAGCCAGCAATGCCACAACAGGAACAGACAGGAATTGAAGCTCCACCTGAACAAGAGGGAGAATTTCTTTACTGGGAGCACTGGAAAAGATTGCCCAGAGAGGGAGGCTGCAGAATTTTCCTCACTGGAGATAWTCCAGAGCCATCTGGAGTCAATGCTGTGCCATGTCCCACCTCTGCTCCTTTTCCACCTCACTGTGGGGAGCAGGTGGAGGATGCAGCACTTCTGTGTCACTGCTGAGCACTGTTAAATCATCTGGGCTGGAAAAAAAAAACCTTTAAAATCACTGAGTCCAACCATAACCAGCACTGTAACCCCAGTGTGGTGGAGGTGACCTTGTGTGGGTGGGAATTGGGTGCTGTGGGAAGGAGTCAGGTGTGCTGWGAACTCACTGCCCTTGCTGTGCTCTCACACTGAAAGGAGTTTTTTGGCTGCCAGGTGTCAAATTAAGATATTTAGTCAGGACAGACTCTGAATTCCTGGTCAATACTTCCACAGATTTTGGGATATGGGGTGTTTTGGGGTTGGAATTTCTATTATTTTTATTTTGTGGGAGTTGCTTTGATAATTTTTAATTAAGAGGGAAAACAGCACACATTTAATACAAACACAGTCACTCAGTGCAGTTCTGTGCTGGTAAGGGATCTGTGGTAAAAGCAGATTTTGCTGATAATAATTAAATTTTCCAACACATTTCTCACACACCTCTGCTTCCACTGATCTGGTCTAAATCTTTCTCTTGGAAAGGTTTGGAAATCCAACTTCCATTGGATTCCTATGAATGAAGAAATGAACTTTTGGTAAAAGTGAAGAATGCATGTCCTGGAGAAATAGATCATTTCCTGAGCTTGGATCCTGTCATGATTTGGATAAATCAGGGGCTGTGGGGCTTGGGAGGATTTCTTTTCTCTTGAAGCATTCAAAGTTCTAAATTTTAGCCCAAGCATTTGTTTCAAATAGTGTGAATTCTTAAAAAACCCAAACTTTAATACTGATTTTGAGCAAGTTGATCAAAGTTAATTTATGTCCAGGACAATTTAATCATGGTGAAGCCTTTTTTAGTGGTAACTTTTTGACACTTCCAAGTTGGCTATGTTTTTTTTTTTTTTACTTTGGTTTTAAGATCTTTTTTACTTTAATATATTGGTTTCTCTCATRATAAATCCCTTCACAGAATTTCAGCTGCTGGGGATGACTTTAATCTCTGTACAGAACAAAAATTATTTTTCAGAACCACTGGGATTGTGCTGTATTTAATAGCCACAAAATTTAGTTTTAAGCAGGAATTTCCTTTTCTATTCCATTTTCTTAGATGGAAACTGGAAGCTGCCACAATTGTGCCAATAAATCTGTGTTGCCACCTGGAAAGGACTTGAAACCAGGGACAATACTCCTAAAGAAGTAGTGKGAGMTCTCACCTTTAATTGTTAATGTGCAAGGATTGGGGCAGCAGCTTCCTTTTGTGTTATCTCATGGAAATYGGCTTTTAAAATTGTTCAGATGTTTAGGGAGTGAGGGTCAGGAGAGATAAATCCTGTACCTTTGTGGTTCTTTGAAAGATCCCTTGGAGCAGCACSTTGTTTCCAGCTGGGTCATGCCTGGACTTGTTCTACTGAAAATGAAAACAAAAAAAAAATGGCATTTCTTGATTTTCCACGTGGCTGTTTCTGRTAAGCTCCACTGGGCCAAAGCACCTCCTCAGGAAGCTTCCACCTGTTGAATTTTGAATCCCTGTGTGCATTTCAGAGGTTTTGCACGGAGGCAGAAGGTGCTGGGTGGTGCCACCACGTGTGAGGGTGCAGCAGGTGGAGCTGTGTCCCTGTCCCTGCAGCCTCCATTCCTGCCAGCCCAGGTGTCACCTGGTGGAACTGAGAGGAAAGTGCTGTGATAGACAAGGGGTTGTTCTCTAGAAAAACATCTCTGCTGTTAGCAAAAGTTTGTACAATTTTTGAAGGGGCAGATTTCTACCYGGAGAGTGTAAAATGAGGTTCTGACCTGAGATGGTTCCATGATGGTTTTGGCAGTTTCACACCCAGTTCAGGAGGGATTTCTGCTGGCAGAGCACAGTTGTGTTCTCTCTCCCCTTCAGGAAGGAGACACAGCCAGAGTCTCMGAGCTGCTGCTGCTGTGCCCTGGCTGACAAGTCAGCTGAAATAATCTCTTGCCTGCACTGATGCTTCCTGAGCACCCAGGCAGAGCTGCTGTGCCCAGCACAAAAATCTTCTTGGGTTTTCAGGGCTGAGTCAGACCYTGGACACCACAAATACAAACTGAGCCCCGTGTCCTTTTCCCAGACAGCTGTTGAGTGTTTTGTTTGTACTACCTGTTAATTTGAGGGGTTTATCTCATTAATTCAGCCTGGCCTGTCATTCTGCAAAGCTTGTGTCTCACCTCTTTAATGCTGGCCATTAATTTTCTCTCAGATGGCTCTGGATCGAGGCTAATTAGTGCTTGTGTGACTAATCTCTGCATGATCTGACTGGCCTGGGGTGCCACTGCTGAGACCTCTCTGCAGCTCCAGGAAAATGAAGAGATGTGCTCAGATAAGTGCAGCAGCCAAACCCCACCCTGTGTGCTGCAGGAGGAGGTGAAAAAAAAACCCCAGCAGGRCCAGACCTCAGAGCAGATCATTGTTCAGCTCAGATCTGATGGTCAGTCCAGCCCCAAGGARAAGGAAAAGTGATTTTTAAGTGTGTCCTCTGTTGTGTGAAGCCTCCCCTCTGTGTGCCACAGCTCTGGGGGAGGGCAGCACAGCTGAACTTKGAGCATTCTGAACAAAAGCTGTGTCTGGAGTCACGTAGGCAGAGCCCTGACCCCTGAGGGAGCAGGTCCAGGTGTGGTACAGCACAGCAAAGGAAATGAGGATTTTCTGCTGCTCCTGTGAAGGACAGGGAGAAATGCAGTGAGGAACATTCATGTTTTCCAAATCCCTGCCCAGCTGAGTGCCTGGCAAACAGAAGCTCTAGAATGCTCCAGTCAAAAAGGTTGGAAAAGCCTTCTGAGGTCATGCAGTCCAACCATTGCCCCAGCACTGCCAAGGCCACCACTGACCATGTCCCCAAGTGCCACATCCACATGGCTTTTAAACCCCTCCAGGGATGGGGACTCACCCTGGSCAGCTGTTCYAATGCCTGACCATCCTTTCCATGAAGAAATTTTCCAATATCTAATTTAATTCTTCCCTGGCACAACTTGAAGCCGTTCCCCCTGGCTGTCCCCTCCTGKCAGGAGCTGTGCAGAGCCACAAGGKCCCCCCTGATCCCCCTTTGCTCCAGGCTGAGCCCCTTCCCAGCTCCCTCAGCCTCTCCTGGGGCTCCAGACCCTTCCCCAGCTCTGTTCCCTTCCCTGGACTCTCTCCAGCCCCTGCAGGTCTTGTTGTGAGGGGCTCAGAACCTGTCCCCAGCACTGGAGGTGCCCCAGCAGTGCCAGCACAGGGGACAGGCACTGCCCTGRCCCTGCTGCCACAAGCCAGGTGTCACTGGCTCATGTTCAACCAGCTGTGTGCTGCTGAAAAAGAATCTGCAGTCAGGAGAAATCTCATAAAAACTGGAAAGAAGAAAAAAATCTTCATTAAAACATTTATTTTCCTACTTAATGACAATCCACAGTGGCTTGGTGTCTTCTGTTAATGGGCACAATCTGGAGATGTGACAGATACTGTCCACCAGCTGCCCTGTGTGTTTGACTGTGCTGTGGGTCAGGTTTGGTGGGGTTTGGCACATCCTGAGCCCACTCCACACTGCTCACTTGGAGGAATTGCTGARTCTCCTGTAGAGAGTTCAGTGGAGAAAAGCTGAGAGCTTGGTTCACATGTTTTTCTCTTTGAGGGTTGAGCTCTTCGGTTTGAAATAAATACGTGGCTTATAAATAGATTCCTCTTTCATAAAATGCAAAGCAGTCTCTGTTTCACAGGACAACAGGAACCAAAAGCAGAATGAATGAGTGCTGGAGCTGCACAGCTGAGCTGCTGGGCAGGACCATCTTGGGAATTACTGAAGCTTGCAGGTGAAAGGATGCTGAGGTTTGAATTGCACCATATCTCAAGAAGTTAGGAAGTGAAATACTTCATTTGTGTAAAAAGCTTTTTGCAGAGCTTTTTTTGGCATTTRTCAGTGTCCAAGAAGTGATGTGCTCTGCTTCTTCAGGAAAAGGCTTCCTGTAGCATTCCAAAKAAGCTGTGAGTAGGACAGGGCAAGCCTTGGAGCAGCATTTTGGCATCTCTGCACTCGGTGATTTCTCCCAGCCCCGTTCTGTCTGCACAGGAGGGTGACAGCAGTGTGACAGGGCAGTGGCTCACTTCCAGTGTCACAGCCTGTGGGGGGCTGCTGACATCCCTGTGACATCTCTGCTGGCCACAGCCTGCCCCAGGTGGCCCTGCTGAGCTGGGGGCTGCAGCCTGTCCTTACCAGCCCCAAAATCAGCACTTTGAGGACTGAAATAGCTGAGGTGAGCTGCAGGCACGCCCTTGGTGCTGCACAGATTCACTCAAAACAAATCCCATTTTCTGATGGCAGATATGCCAATAGGAGATTTTTTAAGGAGGGCATTGTTTGGCTCAGGGGGTGCTGGAGACTTGGCACAGAGCTTACACACCATAATCTCTGTCAGATCACCAAATAAATGTGTTCTGAGTTGGAGTGAGTGAGTTGTTCTACAGTTTTCCATGAGACCATTAGAATATTTGCTTGAATTAAAGCTTAAAAGTTAATACTTTGCAGGATTGAGCAGGTAGCAAATATCAGTTAGGCTTATCAACAGAATATGCAAAGCAGGTATCAAGGATGATTGCATTTTACCATTATGTGGTTTTGGGGGGTTTTTTTTGCATTACTGCCATAGTTAAAGGCAACAGGAAGCCTCAAAAAAAAAAAAAAACCTGAGAGTTTTCTATGGAAAACTTCTGAAATGAACCCACTGGCCAGTTCCATCCTCCCAGCTCCTCCTAYTAGGATATTCTTCATTTGTCAGATCTTAATTAATAACTGCAGCACATGCAGAGAAGATGGCAGTGAGAGGTGCAGTGGCCCTTAGTGTCCTGTTTGTACCTACCTGTGATTTGGGGAGTTTGAAATCAGCAGGGCAGAAGATAGTGTTTATTTTCAGCTGTAATTTCTGATCTTTTTGCTCTTCAGGGTTTGTTTCATGTAGAATGCTTTACATATTCCTCTCTGAAACATTCAGCTCTGAGGTTTCAGTCAGATGACCCTGCATTACATAGTACAATTCAAATAAAAAAATCAAAATACTTCAAAAAATGTGAAAAAAATGAAAATTTTAAAAGTTCATAGTAATTAAATGGGTATAAAATAGTAATAAAATTAGAGCAATAAAAAAAATCTGGACAGTTAGGATTAGGACACTACAAGACAATAAAACAAAGAGTTAGACAGTCCAGGTACTCTTCTGGGCAAAATAAGCCAAAAGAATCCAGGTTAACAGAGGATTAACCCTTAAAAGCAACAGCCTGTTGCATATTCATACACCTCATCCATGATGCATAAATTCCATTCAAACAAAGGATTCTGTCTGGTCAGGGTCAGCTTCTTCCTCTGAATCCTGACAGCTCTGAGCAGGAGGAAGAAGTTCCTTTCTTCTGATAGGGAGCAACAAATTCCTTTTTCTCTGAAGCATTCAGGTGTCTGTGGCTGCTATCTCGGTGTGAGTCCTTTCTTTAAAAAAAGTATCTTGCATAGCATAGTAAAATACTATTCTATTTTAACTATTCCATTTTTCTATTATTCTATGACTATTTTTATTTTTCTATTCTATTATTTCTATAAGATTACTATTTCTGTTTTAACATTATTTTATATAACATTTAACACACTACTTAAGCAAATTTAAAAAAATAATAAATAATAAAATATCTAAAATATAATAAAATTAAATTAATAAAATTAAATTAATAAATGATACATTAAAGCATAACTTTCTAACATAACACATATAATATTCATCTCAATATGTGCAAAAAGCCGTTTTTTCACACGAAAGAGAAAAACAGGAAAAACACTTTTGTGTCTTTGCTGTTTGCTAACTCAGAGGCAGAAGGGAAAGGCATCTTTAACATGAATATTTTCTTTTTTTCTTGCAGCTGATGAGGAGCAGCAGCAGCATGTGGCAGCAGCAGCAGCAGCAGGGGCCAGGCCCCGGCCCCAGGAGGAGCAGCGGGCAGAGGGGATGCCCCGGCGCCGCAGGAACATGGGCACCAGGCTGATGGCCCAGAGGAGAGCCCAGCAGGCAGAGCAGGGGCTGGAAGGTAACTCTGCCTTCAGCTTGTCAGTGGCAACCGCTCACTTTGAAAATATCAAATGGTTTATTAACAAAAATACAACAAAAGGGACTGCATAAGGAAAAATTCGCAGCACTGGGAAGTGCCCTCATGGGTACCACGTGGCCAGTTCATCTTCAAGCTGGATGCTCAGTCTTTTATAGCCCTGGGGGCTGCATCAGCCAGCCCTGGCCCCTCCAAAGTCTGTCAGTCACGCTTCTTCTGTGCCATTTATCAGTGCAAACTGCTTTCTTGTGACTGGGTTGAGGGCAGGTGTTGCCATGCCTCACCCCCTCAGCACCCCCAAGCTTTTCCATTCCCACCTGCCCCATGCCAGGGACACCTGTGCAGCTTCTTTGTACCTGTCCTGGACAGCCCAGGTGTCTGATGGCAGCAATACAGGGGGGAAAGGGAACTGTGGGGAGAACAGAGGACATCTAAACACACATAACAAACCATACATCACTAAAGCTTTTCTTAATATTCACACAATAGTCATCCTTAATTGTGAGTGCCAATCATCTCATTCATCTGTAGCAATCTCATCTTGCAGGCAGTGAAACAAACCTTCACTGCAGGTGTTAAAGCTGGGCTAAGGGTGCAGCTTGCCTCCTGGAGGAAGTTGTTGAGTTTTGCTGCGTGGCATATAATTTGCAGTTTCACCATGATCTTGTCTTTGTGGGGGGATAAAATTTTAAAAAATAGAGATAGTGTAGGAAGTAATTTTATTTTTGAGGAGTTGTAGTTGTATTAATTACTAATTAATTGTCCTCAGAACATGAGGACGCAGTCTCAAGCTACATCAGGGAAGGTAGAGGTTGGATATTAAGAATAAATTTTTCACTGAAAGAACAATAAAGTACTGGAATGCTCTTCCCAGGGAGGTGGTGGAATCACCATCTCTGGGTGTGTTTAAAAAAAGACTGGACATGGCACTTGGTGCTATAGTCTAGCTGAGGTGTGAGGGCATAGGTTGGACTGGATGAWCTTAGAGGTCTCTTCCAACCTCATCATTCTGTGATTCTGTAAAGATTAAGAACAAGCCTGCCCTTCATAGGCCACAGCTGTATCCAATAAAGATGACTGCTATAGAGTGAGTTTAGTTAAGAAGAGAACTGGAGTTTGTTAACTGTGCTGGGAAGARGAAAGAGTCAGTGCTGTGAAGAACTACCCATGAGAAATCACTGAGAAAGTATAAAAAATTTACAATAAAAACATGTCTTCTCTCCCTACTTCATCWCTTTTCTCTCTACACCCCTTACATTCAACCTCTGCCTCCTCCTGAGGTGAATCCTGGAGGATTCCCCTGGAGGATATTTGTGGTGCCAGACCCTTCACATCCTTCCTAAAAACTTTTGTATTCCTTAGCCACGGAGGCAATTAAGTTAAATTACCTTAATTTATTTATTTATTTAATTAATTTAAATTACCTTAATTTATCACTCTCTACAACTCCYTGAAAGGTGGCTGCAGTCAGGTGGGGTTGGTCTCTTTTTGTGATGCCAGACTATTCACATCCTTCCTAAA
The DNA here is from genome assembly GCA_002167245.1 of Sporophila hypoxantha. Classification (NCBI taxonomy): domain Eukaryota; kingdom Metazoa; phylum Chordata; class Aves; order Passeriformes; family Thraupidae; genus Sporophila; species Sporophila hypoxantha. The sequence goes on along the minus strand of NDFG01000562.1, from coordinate 34,055 downwards.
AAGTTTTTAGGAAGTTTCCCTCTTAGCCATGCAGGRAATTAAATTAAATTACCTTAATTTAGGTGACCTCATCACTCTCTACAGCTTCCTAAAAGGTGGTTGTGCTCAGGTGGGGCTGGGCTCTTTCTCCAGGCAGCACTGACAGAACCAGAGCACACAGCCTCAAGCTGCACCAAGGGAAATACAGGTTGGATACCAGGAAAAAGTTTTTTATGGAAAGAGTGATAAAAGTTCTGGAATTTTCTGCCCAGGGAGGTGGTGGAGTCCCCATCCCTGGGTGTGTTTAACAAAGCCTGGATGTGGCACTGGGTGCCAGGGTTTACTTGAGGTGTTGGGGCTGGGTTGGACTCCATGACCTTGAAGGTCTCTTCCAACCTGGGCATTCTGGGAATTCTGTAAATTTGGGAAAACAGAATCCACACCTTGCATTGAACAACAAGCTGTAGTACATTACTGATTCCTTTTGAATTGGTGGGAAGCATTAATTCCCCAATGGAATCTCTGCAAAACATGGAGTTCTCTCTCCAAGGAGCCATCCAGGTGGTGCTCAGGATCAAGAGGAGATCACCACAGCCTGCAGCATTTTGCCAGCAGCTTGTTGACAATGTGTTGTGCAAATCCTGAGCTGCATTTACAGTTCACAGCTACRTTTCTGTGCTGTAGACAAAAATACAGTGATAAATAAGATCTTTCTACATCCTGTAAGTATAATTCCCTTTTCTGGTGAAGCTTGACACATGATTCTCTTTATTGCTGGAGAGATGAGATCACCATGATTCACCCCCTGGATTCTTTCTACTTTCAGATCGTGGGTGAAGTGTTCAGGCTTTCTGCCCAAGTTCTGGAGTTTGCAGTGGAGATCAGGGTGTCTTTGTGGTGTGCAGGAGGTGAAAGCACTGAGCACACACCTCTGTGATGCCTTCATGAGGGAATATTTGCACTTTGTTCAGCTTTTCTTGCCCTGCAGTTTGGAGGAAGCCTCACATTGGCAGGTGAATGTCCTTTTCCAGCTAATTATRTTCAGCAGTTTCACAGATGGAGATTGGACAGGTGTGAACTTTTCAACTTTGGTTATTTCTTCTCGTGTGATAACATCCTGGAAAGAAAATGGAATCTAAAAATACTCAGTTTTCAACTCCAGACATCAAAAGTTTGAATGCTGAGGGCCGACAGTGAAGCTGTCAAAGCAAATGGCTCATCTTATCTTATCTTACTTTGTCACTTTAGCAATARAAGAATCTGTGTCATTGGGCTTTATAAATAATTCTTTTGCAGCTTTCTGTACATCAGATGCAAGTGCTGCTGCTTTTGCATGAAGTTCCCTTTGAAATGACATGCCTTCTTTTATTTGTTTTCCCTAATTTCTTACCCAAATGAAACCAGCTTCTTGCTKTTTGCTTCTGTGGGTGGTTTTATTCATATTTTGGGATGGTTTCTCCAAGTGGCTGAGCACAGGTGCACAGCAGGAGCAGCAAAGCCTTCGGAGTTGAGCAGAGATTTGGGCAGAGGAGAGGCAGCTGTCCCCGAGTCCCCAGCACTGAGGTGCTCAGTGGCCATTAATAATTGGGATTTGTCACCCTCTGTGCTGCAAATCCTTCAGCCTGGCCCTTAGCTACCTGGCTTAGGTAAGGCATTAAAATATCTGTCTTTTGTAACAGTTTTCCCCTTACAAAAGGATGTGTTGAATTTTTAAAGTCCTCTCTATAGACTTGTGGCACAAGCCTGGAATTACTCTGGGATTTATCCCTTTTTTTTTGCATTTTTTTCTGTGTCACTGCAGTATAGAGCAGTTTTCCCTAATTGCTGCTTGCATTTGAGCCAGCTGGAATGGCAGGTTCTCTCCACAGCAGGGTTTTGTGCAAAGAATTCATTGACTCCTTGGAGAGAGAGCCCAGTGCAGCACCAGGGCTGAAAAGCAAAATTATTTGGCAATTTAGACAGAAGCACCAAACCCAAGCCAGTCTGGTTTCTCCACTCTTGCCTTTGAAAACTTCTGAACATCTGCAACCAAAGCAGGTTTTTTTTTTGTTTGTTTGTTTGAATTTGTTGCAATCTTTTACTGGTAAATTTCTGTTCCGTTTGTGGAATTTCCACTCTGGGCYTGTGCTGAACTTTGGGCAAAGCTGCCTGATCCTTCTGTGTGTCACTCTGATTTCTGCCAAAAAGTGATTTCTTCACCAAGTGATTTCTCAGCCCTGACCTCAGGGAGGGTGTGGGGATGTCCTGACCATCCCTGTGTCCCTGTGACAGTCACAAAATGCAGTCAGGTAAGAAGTGCTGTTGCCACCTCAGAATTTTCTGCCTGTTGGGAGCCAGTTCTGCTGACTCTAGGAAATGTCCCCAAAGCTACACTTTGCAGACTTTGGAGTTGTGGTTAGCATGAGGGTTTTCTGTTTTCCATCTAACAATCAGATTTCAATTCCAGAATGAGAAAGAAGTGAAGTTGTGGCCCACGGTTTCTGTTGCCTGTGCTGAGCTGCTGGGTTTGTGCCAGGACTCAAATCTCTCACAGAGCAATGGGGGAGGAAAAACACCCCCAAACCCTGGGCACTAAGATCAAAACCTTGAAAACTTCATTGTCCTTTCTGTAGCTTCAATTTTACTGGTAAGTCTGGATAAGGAATCATTTAATACAGGAATAAGGAATTTAATCATTTAATAAGGAATCATTTAATACAAAGATAGTAAATTATTATTTTCAATATTCAAATCTACACCCACTGCATTTTGGAGCAGAAAGTGACCCATCCATCTGATATTTCCATCAAAAACATGATTTCCTCTGAAGTGACAAAAAACTCATGAGGGTGAAAAAAATGACAGGTACAGTTGGGTTCTCTTGATCCWGCTGTGCTAAAAATAGTGAGGGTGAGGATTTTCTGTCACTTGGTTTTGTCTCAGGTTGTAATTCTTCAGCTTGCTGGGGTAGCTAACTAAATCAGTTATAGATTGTCACAGACAGACAATGGTGCAGCAGCAAATATTTTGACTTCCCTCCCAGAGGGAGAAGCCAGCAGGTGCTGGGTTCCTGATTGCCAGGGTCCCTGTGGGCTGTGACATGGGACAGCCCCAGCCAGGTACCCTCTGATGGCCAGAGATTGCTGGGAGATGGTTCTCCTTGGTGACAGAGTGRTTCTCAAAATGACTGGGACCCCTGAGCTAGGGACTTTCAAGCTGGCTTTAGAAAAATGGTTTTGATTGCCTCAAATTGCCCAATTTCATCCCAGCCACAACACTCCTGCCTTTCCTGCAGCCCTCTGCAATCTAGGAGTCTTGTTAAAAACTAAAAACCTCTGGGCTGTGCACATTAGAGCAGGGTGCCTGCTCYTCTCCCTGTGGAAAAGGAGGTTGGAAGGAGAGTTGTGAATTTATGTGGTTAGGTGGAGAGCCCAGCCAGCAGACTTAATTAACTCTGTGTGTCTTAATTTAAATTGAACCCAGACAGAGGTGGCTTTGTGGACTGGCTGGAGCCAAGATGAAAATGCTGCAAGGCAGAAATGGGTGAGGATTTCAGGCATTAATCATTTAGGGCAAGAAAAGCCAAGCTAAGCAGTGGGAGAAGGGGATAAAGTGGAGTTGGAGTTGCAGTGAGGGATGTTGGGGGCATGTGATAGTGTAAAAAAATACCATCATCCATGTCCAGTTTGAAATTCCTTTTATTTACCATCCAAGGAGGGTGTGCTTGGCTCTTGTTTTTGCCTGAYTGATGCTCTGAGTGCATCCACTTGGATTCTGCTCACCTCTGGGTGGACATAAGGGTGTTTTGCTGTGAGCTTTTACTCGTACAGAAAAAACACTTGTCCAGCTCTCAATCTGAGCTTGAYCCTCCAAACCTGCTCCTTGTCCTTGAACATTGCCAAGAGCTCAGAGGTGAGGAAGGTGCTTCTCTTGAGACTGCATTTTGGAGCAGAAAGTGACCCATCCATCTGATATTTCCRTCAAAAATGTAATTTCCTCTCAAGTGACAGGAAACTCATGAGGATGAAATAATGACAGGTACAGTTGGGTTSTCTTGATCCAGCTGTGCTAAAAAYAATGAGGGTTTTCTGTCACTTGGAGGGGTGTGTCAGGTCAAAACTTTGCTGCTGTTGATGTGAGAGGGAGAGAAACTGGTGGTTCTAACTGCCCTAAATCATGGTGTGATTTATAAATGCCCTAAATCATGGTGTGGTGAGCAAGARCCAGACTTGTGTAAGAAATGCCAGCACTTTCCAAAATGTCACACAGAGCAGGGACCTCTGRGTCTGCTGGGGGTGTGGGTGAAAAWAAAAAGGGAAGGATGTGCTAGAAGAGCCTCAGTAGCCCAGTCCATTTCCAGGGAGTGTTTTTCAAGGGTTTCAATTTGAAAGACTCTCATTTTCAYATCTTCAAAATGACCTCTCTGACCTGTTGAAAAATGTGTTGCCAAAAAATGGTGCTTTGTGTGGATCCTTGTTTTGGTTTGGATTTTTAACAAACAGAAAGTAAGGACTCCCTCAGAGAAATAATCTGCTTTTGTCAGGTTGCTTCTATTATTTAATATTTTTTATATTTATTAATATTTTTATATTTATTTATATTTTTAATATTTATTTATATTTATATTTAATTTTTTTATATTTATATTTTTTTATTTATTTAATAATAGCAATAATAGTAGAGAGCCCAGTCTGTGGGCTTTCTAATTCTGGCAGCAACATAAAACTCCCAAAAGTTAAATATCCCAACATCTGCATGACTTTTCTCTGAGCTTTTAGCATTGTGCAGCTGAGCACAAGTGTTGGAATCTCCARTACAGTGAACATTTGGTTAAATTATTTTACTTCCACAGCATCTGTAATGATAAATCCAACAGCTTTTGACAGTTTGAGTGCTYGAGTTTGTGAAATAAAACATGAGAAAGAAAAGTTTGTGAGTRCAACATAAATGAAATCAAAAGTTCCTCTCTTCTTTTGCATGGCAAGGTTTGGAGATGAGAATCTCCCATTTTTCTTTGGAAGTATTAATCACTATTGGGAAAGAAAGCCAAAAAGGTTTTAGAAGTTTTTTAAATTATAATAAGTGGGTATTTTAAAATGCTCTTTATTGCTTTGTGTGCCATCTGAGCTCAGCATTCAAATCTTGCAGCTAAAAAAATCTTGTATGAGTGTTTTCTGCTACTTTTTTGGGAAAAAATAATATAAAAATAATGCTTCACCCCCATTGAGTGATGGATATTGTGCATAAGTTCAAGAAGAATGTGTTTGTGCTGAAATCTCTTAAAATAAGCACTTTTTTCTGAGCCCTGAAAGCTCTGGAAAATGTGTAAATTTAGAAGCAGTGATGTGGCCCCACGCTGTTCTTGTGAAATGGAGCTGCGTTAATTGGTTACTTGAAATTATTTTAATGCTTAATCAGTGGGAAAACCTTTCTAGTACAGTTCAACTTTGACTAATATCCCAACTAGTGAATCAAAAGTCAGTTTTGCCTTGCTGCTCCTCCTGCAGTGAGGTTGGTGTTGTCAGAGTGCCCCCAGTGAGCGTCTGGTCCTGCTCAGGCACAGCCAGCCCTGGGCAGGGGGGGTCTGTGGTTTCTCACTTCTGCCAAATGCTTTTAGCTGAGAATAAACTTCACATTCTGCTCTAAAGCTCTGCTCTTTGTGCCTGCTGCACTTTTCTGCCCTAAGTGTTGCCTGCTTTTGTGGCTTCTGATTAATAAACCAGTTTCTCGTTCAGTTTCTAAATTAAAAAATTAAAAAGCACAAAAGTGAAGGGTAGTTATTAGGCTATAATTAATCCCACCACAGGGTTGTGTAGCTGAGGAATGGCCACACCTTTCCAGTGGCTGGTGTCACACATCTGCTGGGTATTAATTACCTGCTGTTAATAACATTTTCTGCTTTTGCCTGGCATCTTTCCCCTCTCCTTTCCCTTACTCCTTTTGTTAGGTGCTGCATAAATAGTAAATAAGGCAGCTGGCTGTGCCTAAAGGACTTTCTGGGAGTACCTGTGCAAATCTCATTCTTTTTCATGGATGGGAATCCATTTGCTTCAGCCAAAATTTAAAAGGAAGCAAGGACAAGGACAGCTAGACCAGGTTGGATGGGGCTTGGAGAGACCTGGTCTAGTGGAAGCTGGGAGTGGCAGTGGGGTTTTGGAACAAGATCTTTAAGGTCCTTTACAATCCAAACCATTCTGTGATTCTGGGATAACTAAAATACACAATGCTGATTGTTTCTTTTGGAAGTTTTTGTCTGTTCTGTACACATTACAGAATTCTGCTAAATTTCTGTCCTGGCAAAGAACATCAGCACTTCAGGACATTTTCTAAAGGTACTGGGAAGCATTTTTAAAAAGAAATCTGTAAATTTCCAGCAATTCGGACACATGTGTGACTGACAACTTCCCTGTTGTGCTGCCTCTCAGTATGTTCAAAATATCAAGGAAAAGCAAAACTTCCCTGAAGCCACCTCAGCTGGGCAGCAGAGAACCCCACATTTGTGTAAGGCAGAGTTTGTCACACTGGTTCTGCTTTCTGCCTCTGGATGGGACTGCTGAAATTACAGGAAGGTTTGGGTTGGAATTAATGTTAAAATTTATCCAGTRCCACCCCTGCCRTGGCAGGGACACCTTCCATGATCCCAGGGTGCTCCAAACCCTGTCCAGCCTGGCCTTGGGCACTGCCAGGGATCCAGGGGCAGCCACAGCTGCTCTGGGAAATCCATTCCAGGGCCTCCCCACCCTCACAGAGGAAAATTTCATCCCCAAAATCCCATTTAAACCTGCTTGCTTTCAGTTTTAATGCTGTCAGAGCGTGGGGCCCAGCACTTGGGGGATGCTAAACTGCTTTTCATGARCTCCTGCATCCCTCCCAAGCTCAGGGACAGATGGAGGCCAAATTCCTGTGGACTCACTCCCCAGGGAGTCTCCCAGTGCTGTCACAGCCACAAGTGTGTSAAAAGTGATTGTTAAAAGCTGCTGAAACAATCCCTGCTTGATGAAAATGAAATMAAGGATTGCTGGCTGTGTGCAGCACCCTGCCTGCTTTTGGTGGAGCTGTGACARCAAATGGATTCAGCTTTGGCTGTGTGTTTATGTTGCTGTCAGCACCTTCAGATTTATTCAGTAAATTTTAATTGCAGCCAGGTTTGGTGCCCTGGTGACCTTTGCAGCTCTGCTGAATCATGGGCWGTGTCTGCATCCCCATCTCTGCCTTTTGATGGGTGGAACTCCAGCACTGCAGGAAGCTTGGAGGAAGTGGTGCCTAAAGGGACACATCAGATGCTTCAAGCAGGAGGAATAACAAAGGTGTGTTTGATCCAGGACTGGGAAAAAAAAGGCTTTAAAACAAGCCTTCCTTAGGTTTCTGGCTCAGGTAATCTTAATATAGATGAAATCTGAGCAGCCCTCAGGTGGAACAGTGTCATAGGTGCTGTTTTGTATTTGTGTGATGTTTGCAAGAAATCATTTTCTGAACAGAAATACCAGAGCTGAGCTGTTAATTTGGAGTAATAACTAGTGTGGGTGTGCTCACCCATTGTGATGGAATCCCCTCAATGCTTTATTATAAAATATAAGTGATTATTATTAAGCACTCATTAAAATTATGGAAGCATCTGAGTGTCCCTGGTGCAAGGAAGGGGGAACCCTTTGGTTCACTCAGACTCCAGCAATTCTCTGAAGCCAGCTCAGCAGCCATGCTCCATATTAAATTCCATCTCTGAAAATTGCTGTTTTTTGAGAAGCACACCTGCACAGCTCTCAGATACATTTATTTCTCATGATGATCTTGGTAGTTTAACCATAGAACAGGTCATAGATTGTTTTGTACATTGTGATGTTTGCAAGAATCATTTTCTAGCAGTAACACCAGAGCGAGCTTTAATTTTTGGAGTAATACACTGCTAGTGCTGGGTGTGCTCACTCCATTTGGTGATTGGACTCCTCCCCTCAATGCTTTATTTAAAATATAAATAAAAGTATGATTTTAAGCATAATTAAAATTATAGAAGCATCTGGTGTCGTGTCCCTGGTGGCAGGAAGGGGGACACCTTTTGATCATCTCAGACTCCAGCATTCTCGAACCGCCCAGCTCAGCAGCCAGGCTCTATATTAATTCCATCTCCCTGAAAATTGGCTGTTATTTTGAAGAGCCACACCTACACAGCTCTCAGATTACATGTTATTTCTCCATGAGTCTTGGTAGTTTAACCATAGAACAGTGGTCATTAGATCTGTTTTGTATTTGTGATGTTTGCAAGAAATCATTTTCTACAGTAATACCAGAGCTGAGCTGTTAATTTTGGGAGTAATAACTGCTAGTGCCTGGTGTGCTCACCCATTGTGATTGGAAGCTCCCCTCAATGCTTTATTTAAAATAGAAAATAAGAAGTTATTTTAAGCATCATTAAATTATGAAGCATCTTGAGTGTCCCTGGTGCAGGAAAGGGGAACCCTTTTGAGTTCATCTCACTATACCATCCAGTAATTCTACTGAAGCACGCCAGCCTCAGAGCCAGGTCATATTAATTCCATCTCCTGAAAATTGCTAGTTATTTGACAGCCAACACCGCTGCACAGCTCTCAGATACATTATTTCTCATGATGTCTCTTTGCGTAGTTTTAACCATAGAACAGTGTCATAGATGCTGTTTTGTATTGTTGTGATGTTTGCAAGAAATTCATTTCTAACATAATCCCAGAGGCTGAGCGTGTTAATTTTGTGAGTAATAACTAGTCTGGGTGAGCTTCACCCTTGGCTGATTGTGGATGCTTCCCCCTCAATGCTTTTATTTAAAATTACAAAATAAAGTTATTTTTTAAGCATATTAAAAGTTATAGATGAGATTGCAGTGCTGAGTGTCCCTGTGCCACGTGGTAGAGGGCGGGAACCCTTTTGATCATCTCAGACTCCAGCAATTCTTCTTGAGAAGCCAGCTCAGGCAGCCAGGCTCAATATTAATTCCTCTCCTGAAAAGATGCTGTATATTTGTAATGCCACACCTACACAGCTTCTCAGATACATTTAATTTCTCAATTGATGTCTTGGTACGTCTCTAGACATAGAACAGTGTCATAGAGTGCTGTTTTTATGTTGTCGGAGGTTGCAAGAAATATTTCTAAGCCTAAACACCATGAGCGAGCCTGTTATTTTGGTAAGAAGAGTCTAAATACTGCTAGTGCTGGTGTGCGTCACCCATTGTGACTGGAAGCTCCCGCCTCATGCTGTTATTTAAATAGTAAATGAAGTTGATTTAGCATCATTAAAATTATGGATAGGCATCTGAGTATCCTGTGCAGGAAGGGATATTTTAAGAGATTTAGCACAAAACACATTCTTCTTGAACTTGTGCACAATATCATCACTAAGTGGGTGTGAAGCATTATTCCTTATTTTATTTTCCCAAAAAAAGCAGCAGAAACACTCCTACAGATATTTTTTTAGCGCAGGATTTGATGCTGAGCTCAGATGGCACACAAAGCAATAAAAAGCATTTAAAAAGCCCAATTATATATCATCCTAAAAACTTTTAAACCTTGTTTTCTTTTTTCCCAATAGTGATTATATATTTGCAAGAAAAATGTTTGAGTATCCTCATCTGCAACCTGCCATGCAAAAGAAGAGAGGAACTTTTGATTTCATTTATGTTRCACTCACAAACTTTTCTTTCTCRTGTTTTATTTCACAAACTCAAGCACTCATRATGTCTTGGTRGTTTAACCATAGTCCCATTCTGTGTCTTGGAATTAGTAAAACAAGAGTGTTTCCAACCTAATTCTTCATAAAAAAAGGAGTGGGAGTGTCATTCATCCATATGCTCCTTTCAAAGCAGCTTTTTGGGTTCCCAGAAAAGGGACCAGGTGCTCTGGAGAGAAAACAGAAAACATCCTGGCACAAATCTCCTCCAGTTTGGATCTGAAGTCAGCATCGAGCAGAGCAGCGCTGGGGATGCTCAAATCACCAATTATTTTACCCAAAAAGTGAAATATGTGTGAGAGTTTTCGTTTTGAGCYTGCCATGACTGTGAATTTGTTTGTGCAGTGAGCTGAGGATTTCTCTGGGAGTGTTGGGCTCAGTCCCCAGCACTGATTTAGAGCAGCAAATAAAGTGGCCAAACGTTCCTGAGCTTTGGGCAGGGAGGAAATGGCTGCATTGAAAAGCTCTTCTTCCTCAGCCCTTGAGTGAGCAGAAATCCTCATTTGCACACCCTTTGAGCATAAAACCCTTTCATATTTCACCATTTCAGAATCACCTCTGTAAACAACTGTTTGTCATACAACAGGCAAATATTTAYATGTCATTTTCTTGCAGGCAGACCCAAGATTTGCATTTCAAGGATTTTTTTTCCCCTCATCCCTGAAAGGTTTTTTYTGTCACAACCAGTGGATGAGTGGGGTGCCTCTGAATCCCACTTTTTGTGCTGTGCAAAGCCTGGGGGTAACTGGGAAGAAAGTCTCTGCAGGCCAGTGTTGAGCAGATAAATAATGACAACCATTAGCACAATTTCTGTATCAGAGAAAAATCTCTCTTTTAACTGTGGAAAGCAAGAAATATTTATGAAAAGCCTCCCTTCAAAGTATCAAGGAATTTTTTGTACAATTTTTGTACAATTTCTGTATCAGAGAAAAATCTCTCTTTTAACTGTGGAAAGCAAGAAATATTTATGAAAAGCCTCCCTTCAAAGTATCAAGGAAATTTTTGTACAATCTCTGTATCAGAGAAAAATCTCTCTTTTTAATTGTGGAAAGCAAGACATATTTATGAAAAGCCTCCCTTCAAACGATCAAGGAAATTTTTATTTCTGCCTTCACTTGAGTGTGTGTTTGCCTTGTTACTTCTGCTCTGTGGCTTTGGCAGTCTCATGTGGGGTTTTTTTTTTCCCCTTTTTTCCATCTAAAAGGTCTTGTCTGAAGTGTGTGTGTGTCCCCTTTTCATCTGCTGCRCTGAAGTTTCTCTGAGAGACTTTTGACAGATGATTTCAAATTTGTCATTTGTGCCATGTTGCAGAGGAAGAGGATGCTGAGGAGGTGCCAGAATTTCAGGTGTCTGGGAAAATTGGAGCCAAGAAGCAAAGGAAATTAGAAGAGAAACAAGCCAGGAGAGCACAGAGAGAGGTGAGGATTTCCTGCCACGTCTTGAGCAGAGCCTGAACAGCTCAGCAGAGAGCTGGGAATGACACAGAAAGCCAAAGCAACCTCATCACTAAATGCTTGTTTTATCTTAAAAATGTCAATTCAGCTTTTGCTGACCCAAGAGGGTTATGGAAAACTCTGTCTCATTTTCTTTCCATTCAGACTCGTGGGGAGGAGAGGAGTTAAACTCTTGAATGCTCTTTTTTTTTGGATGTTTTCACTGTTTTCCAGCTTAAAGTCAGCACTGTCTCCCCTTAAAAATACATTCCAGTSCCCATGGAGCTGGTGTAACACCCTGGGCAGGTGTGAGGGGTGCTTCAGGTGCTCTCAGAATGCAGAACTGTGGTTTGGTTTGATCTGTGTTTAGCTGTATTTATTGTTTTTACAGACTGGGGGAGATAAGCTTTTTGGTGTTAATTCCAGGGAAGCAAGAGGCATTTCAGCCTTCTGAAGGCAGCAGTTTGTGCATTTTSCTTGGAATTATTCTTTCTTTTTTTTATACTCTGTATTGTTCTGTATGAACATCTTTAAAGCTTGTGAAATCCCAAGTTGGGAATTTTAGTGTCACCTGAGGTTTAAATCCAGTGTAGTAGATGGAGCAGTTGGTAATAAACTTAATTACTGGTTATATATATACACTTCCATTATGAACCTTTTCTCACTCACTGCTTTCATCATTTTGTTACTTTCCATACTCATTAAATTTAATTTTCCCTTTTTTTTTTTTTTTGTGGAAAATGTGAACAAAGTTGAATGAAATTGGATAAGCATCAGTTGGTGCAGCAAGGAATCTTCTGCTTCATTTTAAAACACGCTGATTTTTATTTTCCCATGTAGACAGATAAATTCCTTGGATGGGGCTTTTTCTCTGAAACACTCCAAGCCAAATCCTCCACTGGAATATTTTCTGCTTGTCCTCYTAAATATATTTTCAAATTTAAGTATCCTGAAGAGCCTGAAAAAAAATCTTTAAAAAAGCTAAACACACACCAAGACAATACTGGTTTTATTTGCCCTTATTTTACAACAACCTCTTGGTCTTAACAACAAAAATAAAATTATTTTAAGAGACCATTGCAGCTTTTTCTGTAAGAGATACTGCCCAGGTTAATTATACATTTAAATGCACTTTTTTAATATTGTGTGTTCCAAATCATTTTGTTATTTTTCTTCCTTAGGGTCCTTTCTAACTAAACTTCAAGTGAGGAGAACTGGAMTTCCATGACACAAAATTGCTTAACATCACTGTTGTAATTGCTCATAAGCACATTCAAAAATGAATGAGATAAGTGAGGAGGGTAATTTCTAAATTKACCCCAAAGTTGAGTGTGCTGAAGGGGAGGAGAAGTGAAATGATAGTGGCTTTTTATTATTATTATTMTTATTCTTTTTGATGTTTCTTTCTGCATCTTAAAGGTGGGAAGAAACCCCCTCATGGTATCATCATATGAAATTTTAAAATGTAGATTCAAAAAGAGTAAGGTTTGGTTTGCATCATGTTTATTTCAGGCTGAAGAAGCAGAGAGAGAAGAAAGGAGAAAACTTGAGTCAAAAAGAGAGGAGGAGAGGAGGAAAGAAGAGGAGAGGATTCGTCAGGAGGAGGAGCGACAGGTGGGAATAATTGTATTTATTTCTGGAAATCCTGAGCCAGCTTTGCTTTTGGGATTGTTCCTGGGGGAGTTCTGTGCCCAGGMACCTGCAGGGACCACAGGGTCTGTCCTGCTCCAGCCACATCCAGGATTTGGAGCTCAGGAATTTGCCCAGCCCAGCTCTGAGTGTCTCCCAAGGATGGAGATTCACAACTTCCCCTCTTCCCTGGGAGCTGCCAGCTGGAAGAACCAGCAGGGCACAAAGTGAAAGGCAGCAGCAGCAGCAGCAGCAACTGATTTTGCAAGCGTTGTGTGAAATTTCATTCCAATTTTATGTATTTGCATGTGCTTCCCAATTAAAGCTTCCTGAGCTGTGCATATGTTAGCAGGAGTGACCCAGAAAAACAGGTACAGCTCGGCTGAAATGCTTCTGGTGAACACTTTTCATTAGTGAGGGAGGAAAASTTGGACTTCAGAGCTGCTTTTTGTACTCAGGCCATCAGTGCTGGCTGAGAACTTCATGCTCTGGTGCTGCTGCAGGTTGTGGGGTGGAAAGGACAGAGGTGTTCTGCACAGTTCTGAGATGAAAAATTGCAGCCCTCAGCTCTCACTGTGAATTTTTTGGTGTTTTTTTTGGAAATTTGTGTCTCTGCTTCATGGAGATTTATTTTAATTTGCTCCAACAGCAGGTTGTGTAAGTGGGGTGTGTTACTGATAATATTTTTTAAAGGAAAAGATAATTTTTCCTTTCCTCTGTCAAGGGTATGAAGGCGGGATAAAGCAATTTTAAAAAATATTTTTACATACATTCCACATACAGATTATATCCATGAGATTTTTGTGTGAATTTCCATTTAGCTCTGGGGTTATTCCCCACAAATCCTTTTCCTCCTCAACTCTCACTTCCTTTCCATCAGTAGAAATCTGGAATTTCAGAAACTGGAGGGGGACAATGTCAGCMCTACAACATCAGAATATGTAGAAAAATCTGAGATTTTATAAAGCAGCTTGACCAAACTTCCAAAGGACCAATAATTCCACAGCTTCCCTTGCAAGACAGATGTACAATTTGATTTTTTAAATATTTTCCTAAAGTTCTGAGAGCTCCATATTCTTGAAGCCTTGAATAATGAGCTGAGGTGACTCCAGTGCTTTGGGGGAATGGTGACACCCTGGCTGGACAGTGACATTAAGTGACACTGGAACTTCCAGTCCCTTGCAGGGTGGCAGCCAGCACAGCACAGCACAGCAGGTGAATTTTTAAGCAAATTCCACCTGAGCTGGGCCAACCTGCTCCTCCAAGGAAGCTGTGGCACAGCACTGAGCTGTTCTGCTGGGCTTTAGCAATTTAGCTGGGTTAACTCAGGCACAGTTCAAAAGTTCAGTAGAAAATAAAGGTAAAATTTCAACCAGGCATCTCTTCACACAGAAATATTTCTTTTCTCTTCTTTTACTTTGGTTTCTGTTCAGTTGAGGGCTGTGTAATTTATTTTTGGTTGAATGAGGAAACTCTTGCTTGTTTCTGGTTTAGTTTGCAGTATTCTTAATAAAGACTGCACTACAGCACTTCTATTTCACATGGCTCTGGGAAAAAGAGGAATACAAGCTAAGACTCTGATTTTATTTATTTGTTTGTTTATTTATTTAAAATACTGTGCACAACAATCCACARAGTACTTCCTAGAACTTGGAAAATTGCTCAAATGCCTGAAAATTRCTCAAATGCMTGAAAATTGCTCAAATCCAGCTTGGTCACTTTAGCCACTACCTTCCTACTTAAATCCTGTAATTTTAAATCCTGGAATTTTAAACTATTTTAGTTTGGTTTAATTATTTGTTTTCCCAGTATTTATCAGGACAGCAAGCCCATCCACCAGGCTACAACAGGAACGTTATTCTGCCTCTCAGAGGAAAGTGCTTTCAATATTTAATTTTTTTGTTTGTGTCTAAGTTGATAATCCAGTAACTGCTGAACATTTGCAGCATGGATCAAAGTAAATGTGTCTGACAATATTTAATGTCCATGCTCAGCTGTTTTCTGGTAATTTTAAATTTGTCTTCATGGAGGAAACARAACAATTGAAGAGAGCCTTGTCCTTAGGCTCAGAACATCTCATTTTTCCAATCTTGTTACAGCCTGATGGTGTGATGGAAAAGGCACAGCCTCTGAGAGGATCATTGGGTTTATGGAATACACAGGATAAAATGTCATTTATTTTCCTCTAGAGGAGGAATTCTTCAAGTAATATCTTGTCACCAGGAAGGCCTTGTGGACTGCACATGTTGTGATTCCATTCCCTCATCTGAATTTGGAGGTGGGAAGGCAAAATTCTGAGAGACACCTCAAGATGTGACTGATAGGGGATAAAAACCAGGGTGGAGCTGTTTTTTGGTTTTTTTAGAGACATTTTGGTTACTAACATTGCTGTAGTTTATATAATCCCACAAGGCACAAAAAATTCAGTTTATCACTGAAGTTTGCCTGAGAAATGTTGCAGTTCTCAGGTACCTCCTTTCCCCTTCCTCTCCCAGAGTATTTCTGCAGAGGCAAATCCCCAACTAAGCACAGCCAGCTTTGGTACCTAAATTGTGACTGATAACAGATAAAAACCAGGGTGGAGCTGGTTTTTTTGGAGACATTTTGGTCACTGACATTGCTGTCGTTTATATAATCCCACAAGGCACAAAAAATTCAGTTTATCACTGAAATTTGCCTGAGAAATGTTGCAGTTCTCAGGTACCTCCTTTTCCCCTTCCTCTCCCAGAGTATTTCTGCAGCTTCACTGTCAAGAGGCAAATCCCCAAACAAGCACAGCCAGCTTTGGTACCTAAATTCCACTTAAACCCTTTTTTTCCTGGTCTCTTTCCTAAGATCTGCTACTAAAATTGTGCTGACAGGTAGGAACTGTACCTTGAGGGAGTTATGGGGGCTAAAATCTTGCCTAGCCTTGAGAAAAATACCCTCTGCTTCTATTTCAATAGATTTGTATGCACTTCTAAATCAAATGTGGTTGCCCCTTGGCTTGAGTGTTGCAAACCAGATCGTGTATTTTTAAATTCAAGTTTCCTTTCCAGTGTTCTGCTGAGCTGATTGGCTGCAGGCCTGAGGAGGCTCCTTTAGARTTGGCATTTGCTTCAGCTCTGCTTTACCCTGGGGATTTCCCTTTCACTCTTGGAGTTTTTTGGTGGTGAGCTGGTTTACCAGCTGACGCCTTATCAATGAGAGTGAATTTCCTCTGATGGTGCAAAACAGAGACTTCAGACAAAACCTGGCAGATTGCTCACAAAAAAAAAGCTCTTTTTCCTTTGCCTGTGCACAGAGATTTTGGTACATTTGAAATGAAGTGCCTAAATGCACTTAGATTTTGGTAAATTTGTRTTTAAGCACCKAAAGGCACTTAGGTTTTGGTAAATCTGCATTTAAGTGCTTAAATGCACTTGGGTTTTGGTAAATTTGCATTTAAATGCCTGAATAAAAATGGTTTGGATCTTCAGAGCTGTAGAAATGGGGGTTAGCCAGAATCACAAGGATCCTCTGGAAGGTTTGACCCTAAAAGTTTTGACTCTTTGATCATGGAAGAAGTGGCACCAAATTGTAGTTGTTTTATTATGTGAGCATCAAGATTTGTGTGTGTCTCAGCAGAGCTCTTCATTAGTTATCTGTTTGATATTTATATCCATTTTTCCTACATTACCAGTGCATTTCTGGAGGCTGATGGAGAACCACTCCATAATTGCAATTTAAGCATCAGTTTTCAAGTGTGTATACTCCCCTCAAAATTRATTTCTCCTAAGGGAGTACAAGTTGAAAACCTTGCAAAAAAATCTCATTCTCCTCAGATGTTGAGGGGTTAAGGACACTCATTCTGTTTAAGCAGTGAGGGGGGCAGGAATCCTACAGATCCATCTGCTCTGGGCCAAATTATTCTCAAAAGTCCCTTTTGGCTYCCTGCAGAACCTGCCCTGACAATACAAAAACTGAATTCTGTACAAGGAGGGATTCTTTGATCCATGGCCCTCTAAACATTCAGGATGCTTTTCTTCATCCTAAAAATTCAGGAAACAGCCACAAATAAAGGAATAACAGGGAGCAGGTGGTGCCTGAAGAGTGTCCAGTGTTTGCTTTGCTTTCCTCACTACCAGTGAGGCTTTCTCTACCCAAGCAGCATCCTGAGCAATCTGTGATCCCAAAAATCAATGTGTGCTTCCAGCTGGGAGCCTCAGAGAGGTTTTGGGATGCTGTGGGTTTCACCTGGTCAAAGGTRTGTTGGAAATAATYCCTGGGATTATTAAGRGGCAAACAGAGGGTGGAAGGAGCCTCACAGCACATCCAGGTCCTTGGGGGGACTGGGTGGGAAAAAGARCAGAAAACMAAGGTTTGAGTGACTCATTTATTTATTTATTTGTTCAATAAAAATATGGTCAAAGTGGGAGAGTTTGTTCCTCACATGCAGTGGAATAAACTAATCAAAAAAATCTTTGCATTGTTCAACATTTAGATGGGTGAGGAAAGAGACAAGCCTGCTTCAAAAAACCAAAAAAAAAACCAACAAAAAAAAAAAAACCCCCAAAAAAATAAAAGCAGGCAGCTGAAGATGAGCATCTGCAGTTACCACATTTCCATCTGCTGGGATTTCCCCAGCACCCCACCCATGGCTGGGGGGTGGCCCAGCCACTCTCTGCTCTGAGCCACGAGCTCAGAAAGAACCTGAGTGCCAAAAATGTGGGGTTTGAAAAGTGGGTTTGAGCTCAGGAGCAACCTCAGTGCCAAAAATGTGGGGTTTGAAAGGTGGGTTTGAGCTCAGGAGCAACCTCAGTGCCAAAATGTGGGGTTTGAGCTCCGAAGGGACCTGAGTATCAAAAATGTGGGGTTTGAAAAGTGGGTTTGAGCTCGGAAGGGACCTGAGTGCCCAAATGTGGGGTTTGAAAGGTGGGTTTGAGCTCAGAAGGAACCTGAGTGCCCAAATGTGGGGATGGAGCTCAGAAGGGACCTTAGTATCAAAAATGTGGAATTTGAAAGGTGGATTTGAGCTCAAATGGAACCTGAATGCCAGAAATGTGGGGTTTGAAAGGCGGGCTTGAGCTCAGGAGCAACCTGAGTGGCAAAATGTGGGGTTTGAAAGGTGAATTTGAGCTCAGAAGGAACCTGAGTGCCCAAATGTGGGGATTGAGCTCAGAAGGGACCCGAGTATCAAAAATGTGGGGTCTGAAAGGTGGTTATGAGCTCAGAAGAAACCAGAGTGCCCATATGTGGGGTTTGAGCTCAAAAGGAACCTGAGTATCAAAAATGTGGAATTTGAATGGTGGATTTGAGCTCAAATGGAACCTGAGTGCCCAAAATGTGGGGTTTGAAAGGTGGGTTTGTCCTCAAAAGGAACCTGAGTGCCCAAATGTGGGGTTTGAAAGGTGGGTTTGAGCTCAGAAGGAACCTGAGTGCCAAAAATGTGGGGTTTGAAAGGTGGGTTTGAGTTCAGGAGGAACCTGAGTGCCCAAAAGTGAAGTCTGAGCTCAGAAAGAACCTGAGTGCCAAAAATCTGGGGTTTGAAAAGTGGGTTTGAGCTCAGGAGGAACCTGAGTTCCCAAATGTGGGGTTTGAAAGGTGAATTTGAGCCCAGAGCCCTCCCTGTGCCTGGCACAAAATCCTGGGCTCGCTTTGTGAGGAGACCCTGAGGGGCTGGAGGTGTTTCTGGGTTATTTCTATGGACACACTTGAGTTTTGTGGGAATTCTGCTGCCTAAATTTGACCCTGCAGCTCCCACACAGCTGCTCCATGAGCACGTGAGAGAAGAGGGTTAGAGAGATGGTGAAACAAAAAATATTCTAAATAAATAAAAATATTATAAATAAATATTCTAAATAAATACAAATAAATCTTCTAAATAAATAGAAATCTTCTAAATAAATAGAAATCTTCTAAATAAATATAAATATTCTAAATAAATGTAAATAAATCTTCTAAATAAATAGAAATAGTCTAAATAAATATAAATAAATGCTCCCAGCCATCCTGACAGTGCCAGGGTTCCCCTGCTCAGTCTCCACCTTGCTTCTTCCTGGGCACTTGTGCAAACTCATCTCTCCTCTTGCTTTGAGGAGTTTATCCAATTTATCCAAGCTGCAATTTGGATAAATCCTTTTTTTTTCCTACAGATTGAATCATAGGTGAATTTAGGTTGTAAAGCATGTGAGGCTCTTCATGAATTTTTAATTTTTAGATGGGGAAAAAAAAGCAGCTGGAAATATTTAGTGTTCTGGAGAAAGCTACAACCACCAGGAAGCTTTGAGGGCTGCCAAAGCAGTGGCTCAGAGCACCTGGAAATGCTCTGCTGAGCAAAATTCAGCATCTGGAAAACAAAATCYTGTTGGCAAAAGAGGGGCTGGTGGCTGAGTGTTCTGCTCTTCTGCCTTGTTGGGAATGGAAGTGCTGATAGGAACCTGCTGGGATACTTCCAAAACTGCAAGGTGCTGTTTTTCAGGTGGGGGAGGRCCACAGGAAGGAGCCTTGTTCATTWTTTAGACCTTCCAGAAGCAGGAAAATGTGTTTTAGTTGTTGTTGCTCTCAGTTACAAATGGGACAGTGTCTTCTGATCTTTTCTCTTTTTTTTTGCAGAACCATCTAGAAATTATTTACCAAAGCAATTTTGAGGCTTTGTGATTGGTTTTTTTTTGCTTTTTCCTCATTTCAAATCCTGCTGAATTACAACCTCTCTGATAGACCAGAGGAAGAACATTATTCTTGTCTTTCCAGGATCAAGATTAAATTTAATGCACTTACAAGAAAAGAACAATTGCTGTTGCTTCCAGATGAAATATGGTTATGTTGTTCTTGGCATTTGGAGTGCATGGAAGGAAAAAAATCTGCTGTTGGATTAATTATTGTGGTGATGAATGACCCAAAAATGATCTTGTTTTGTCTCAAGAGCTTCCTCAGATCTGTAGATTTTTCATGAGATAGCAGTTTTAAAAAATGGATTTGGCTTTGCAGTTACACCAAGATCCTTTCAGTCCTGTTTTTCTCATTCTTGGATGTTGGCAGGATTCTTTCTGCTGACTTTCTGGGAATTTGATACAATTTTTAAAATATTTATTTATTTATTTATTTATTTATTTTTATATCTATTTCCATTTTTATTTATCAGTATATTTATATAAAAAGAAACCTATTTTTATATGTTTTATATAGTCTATTTATATTTTATATATTTTAATATATATTTATATATTTATATATAAATATATATTTTATAAAATAAAACTATATGTTTTATATAGTAATTCTGTTTATATATATTTTATATCTATATATCTTTACTCTATCTTTACGTTTTTATATAAACATAAAAAAATATTTTATATTTTTATATATTAATTCTATTTAATATAGTTTAATATCTGTATATTTTTACATATTATATATTTATGTAAATAAAACTATTTTATATTTTATATATTAATTCTATTTTTATATATATGTTTTTATATATTAATTCTATTTATATAATATAATACATTTTTTATATATTTAAATAAAAATGGGACCAAACACTCTTTGTTTTTTTACCAAAAGGTATCTTTTTTTAATATGGATATATTTTCTATATTACTGAATGACCTGTTCCTGTCTCTCCCTGTTTTTTTTATAATGGGACAAATATTTACATTCCATTCTCCTTAAGGAACAATTACCATATCAATGTCCAAGATGTAGCATGGCAAGCATTTAGAAACCAATATCATTGTTCTTTTAAAACTCCATTTCTCTGCTGGTGCTGGAGGAGTGCCCTGGGATTGTCAGTGAAATTTGGAGAACTCTTGTGTTTGTTTTAATCAGCCTCTGGAATGTGATGGAGCCAGAGGCCAGATCCTTTAGGAATCTCTTTGTACAGGTGCTGCACAAACAGAAATTCCTCTGTGCAAACATTTCCTGGAGGGAAACATTTCTGTTCTGTGGGAGCCATGGAACCTTTTAGATTGGGAAAGGCCTCTGAGATCATCAAATCCAACCTTCAGCATTAGTCCAGCCTTCTCTTGGAGAAGAACAAAACAAATTTAAATGAAAATAATGGAAAACAGCAAATTTAGGATCTCCAATAAAAACCAGTTCTATTTGAAACATTTCTAAGCAATCTGTCCCATTCCCAAACATTGAATCACCATTTGGATTTGTTGAGGTGTGGATTCCATAGAACCAGGCATCACCATGTCACTGATGCTGGGCTTGGAGTTTTTTCTGGCCAGCTTTATTGTGGCCATAAAAGCTTTATATTTATTTCAAGTTTAGGCCATGAAGCTTTTGTATTGCCTAAAAGCCTGAAGCTTTGTTTAACAAACAACATGTAAAAAATCTCCTTTTGTTAATACAATCATGCCCTGCCTCCTGTGCCTAAAACACTTTATATAATAATTTAGATATTTTTTAATTTTATATATATTATCCATTGAGGGCACAGTTTGCTCTAAGAAAGTTTTTCATAGAAAAAAGTTTTCCTTGAAAAACTTTTGATTTTACCTGAAACTTTTACTTCCAATGTCCTGCAGTGCAGAAGCAGACCTGGGCCAGGAACCAAAAATGTGAATGTTGCATCAAAATGCAAGAGGGGCAGCTTTATTGTGGCCTTTAAAGCTTTAATATTTTATTTCAGGGTAAGCCCATGAAGTTTTTTATTGCAGATAACTAAAAGCCTAAGGGCTTTTTAACAAACAAAATTTGTAAGTAAAAAACGCCTTTTGTTAATACAATCACCCTTGTGCCTCAAATACTTAATATAATAATTTAGATATTATTTAATTTTATATATTATCCATTAGAGAAAGGAACTTTTCATAAGATTTTCCTTGAAAACTTGATTCTACCTGAACCTTTCAGAGTTTCTTCCACCAGTGTAATCCTGGTGGGCACTCCCAATGTCCTGCAGTAGCAGAGCAGACCTGGGCCAAGAACAAAAATGTGAATGTGCCTCAGAATGCAGGGAGGGGCAGCTTTATTGTGGCCTTTAAGGCTTTATTATTTATTTCATGGTAGACTATTAAGTTTTTTTATTGCAGATAACTGAAAAACCTAAGGCTTTTTGTTTAACAAACAAAAGTGAAAGTTAAGAAAGGTAAAAGCTTTTACTTTGTAATACAATCATGCCTTGCCTCCTTTGGCCCTAAACTAACTTTCATATAATAATTTAAGATATTATTTAATTTTATATAGATTTCCGTGTAGGAACGAAAGTTTTTAGCGACAGAAAGAAGGATTTTCCTTGAATATACGTCGTGTTTACCTGTAAACTTTGTTACTAGTTTCGTGCTCCCCCAAGTGTAATCCTTTGTGAGGCACCCCAGTGTCCTGCAGAGTGGCGGACCTGGGGCCAGGAAACCAAAATATGCTTGAAATGTTTGCATCAAAAGATGTGCAGGAGGGGCAGCTTATATTGTGTGTCCTGTTTTAAGGCTCTACTATTTATTTTCATGGTAGACTTTAAAGTTTTTTTATTTGCAGATAAACTTGAAAACCTTTAAGGCTATGTTTAACAAAGCGAAAAAATGTAAAAAACTCCTATTTGTTTAATACAATCATGCCTTACCTCCGCTGCCTAAAACTTTATATAAATTAAATTATATTATTTAATTTTATATATTATCCGTGTAAGGAAGGGAACTTTCATAAGATTCTCCTTGAAACTTGATTTTACCTGAAAGATTCCACCGACTTGTTCCCTTGTGAGCCCACTCCCTGTGTCTGCTGGACCTATGTCGAGCGGACGCAAGTGCATAGCTAGACCTGGGCCGCCAAGAACCAAAAAATGTGAAGTGTGGCATCAAAGTGCAGGGAGGGGCAGCTTTATTGTGCCTTTTAAAGCTTATATTTATTTGCAGGGTGAGGCCCACGAATCTATTTTTTATTGCAGATAACGCTAAAAGCCTCAAGGCTTTGTTTAACAACAAAAAGTAAAATTAAAAAACTCCTTGTTGTTAATACAATTGTGCCTTGCCGCCTTTGTGCCTAAATACTTTGATATAATTACTTATCATATATTATTTAATTTCATACATTATCCATGTTAGAAAGGAAGTTCCCATTTAAGGATTTTCCTTGAAAACTTGATTTTAACCCTTGGAATGTTCCCACTGTTCCTTTGTGAAGCACTCCCAGTGTCCTGCAGTGGCAGAGGCAGACCCGGGGCCAGTTCTCGCTTCAACCAAAAATTGCCACGTTTGCATTCAGAGTCAGGAAGAGGGGCAGGGACTTTCTCTGTGGAGAGAGAGCAGATTGATGCAAAATGAAGCAGGCCAGGTTGCTATTTAAGAGGTTTTTTAGTCAGCCTCTTGCCGCTAAGAACCCAGCCCTGGCTGTGAGATGGTCACTGCCTCAAGGGTTGGCTTCTTGGAACTCATTTTGTGCCATTCAGGGGACGCTGTAAACTCAGCTTAAAACTTTTTTATGTGCTGGCTGCAGAGAAGGAAGATGCGCTTCACTTCAAACCTGATTTGGGAATGAGAAACTGACCACTTGTCATCTTTTCTGCCAGGAAGAGGAGAAAAGGAAGGCAAGGAAGGAAAGAGGAGAAAAGAGAATATGAAGTACCTTTAAGCTGAAGGAGAGTTTTTGTGGTTTGAAGAGGAAGGGGTTTTAAGAGTCAATGACAAGGAACAGGTATGTGAGGATGGTTCTGCAGTTCCCTTCTGTTAGACTTGCTGCTTCTGTCTTGTGGTAAAATGAAATTAAAGGTAGGAGTCAGCCAAAGATTTTTCTTGTGAAAGCTAAATTGTGTTCTGCTGGCACAGGTGTAACCCTGGAGTGTTCCTGGCGAATGCTGCTGTTTCCTCAATAGCAGACTCCTACGGTTGTATTTTAGAGTGCTGAAGAGAACTTGCTGGAAAATGGAGTTCTGTCCTCCCTGTGCTAAGACTGAAATTAAAAAAACTCATTCTGGAATTCAGAATAATCTCTCACTGTCAGCAGCTTGCCTTACCACAGACTGAGCAGTAAGCTGAATTTGGGAGTTTGAAAGTGCCCACAGACCTTGGGGGCAATTCTTTGGGTTTGGCTTTTATTTTCTACACCAAGACACTGCTGCTGAAATCAAATTACAGCTCTTAGTCTCTAAGGCTTCTTTGATAAGGGAATCCTCAGGACAAACCCACACTTGCTGCCTCCTGTGCTGCCTGCAGAGCTGCTTGGGGATGGTGGTTTGAAATGTGATATTTTATATAAAATCACAGCAAACCTGAAAAAGTTTTTTACTGTGGTGGGAGGCAGAAAGTTCTTGTTTTTGTCTGCTGAAAAACCTGTTAGACACAATTTATTTGCTATCAACATCCTGGGAATTGCTCTTGGGGTTGTAGCTGCCAATTTTGAGCTGTCCAGTGCAGTTTCTGGGGAAGGATTTTATTCCAGGGCTATGGTGTGCATTTGCTGCTCTGCCTGAAGAAACTCTGGATTGAATGGGATTTGCTATGTGACTGAGAGTGGCTTGGGACACAGGCAGATTGTGCCCAATGTCAAGCACCACTGACTTTCATACAGGTTCCCTTTGATGGATCCCTTCCATCAAGAAAAATTCCTTCCCCATCACCACCAGGCATTAACACCAAGAGAAATTCTGTCTGCTGATGGGGAATTGCAGGTGAAACAGCAAAAAAATGCACACGTTTATTGACAATTCCTTCTCGAAAAATCTCTTCCCTGTCCAGTTAGATGCAGATTATCCTAATATTGCTGTGTTCCACTTGAAACACCCTTCAAACTGGAATGTGTGATTGCCCATGTTTCCTACAGCTTGCCTGTCAAGGAGAAATTCATCTCTCTCCATGTCAGAAGAGGAGAGGGTTTTTAGGTTCCTCACCTAAAAGACTTTGAGGATGCCTGATGGTCAGAACAGAGAAGCGGTTTTAGGCCTTCAGCTAAAAGACTTTGGTATGCCTGAATGTCAGAACAGGAGGTTTTTAGGTTCCTCCACGCTAAAAAGACTTTTGAGATGCCTGATGTCAGAACAGAGAAGGTTTTTAGGTTCCTCACCTAAAAGAGTCTGAGATGCTGATGTCAGAAACAGAGAAGGTTTTAGGTTCCTCACCTAAAAGGTCTGGGATGCCTGCCATCTCCAACCTGAATTCACTTTGGTTAGGGCTGTTAGGGAGTTAAAAACTTGAATTGCAGGTAATTTTAAAAAGTTCACATTCAGAATAAATAACAGGTTACAGAGTTATTTGGAGGCAGCAGAAATTGAGGAGGAAATTGAAGTAGTCACCCTGGCCTCGCTGGTGGCTGAAGAACTGAAGCATTTCATTGTCCTGTTAGCAAAAGCTGACTCTTGCCTTGTGCTTGGGAAAAATCAAGCTCCTGACTCCAGAGCTACCAGTTAATTAAGGCTGATGATTTCTGGCGGTTCCAGAGCAACCTGATCTCATTTTAGCTTCAATGCACAGTGTTTGCATTGCCTCTGCAGTGGAGCTGCTCCTCTGGATTTCAGGTGCAGGGCCTTTGGAAATGCTTGAGCCTGCAAGGTGCAGTTGCAGCTGTGCTGCACTTGGCCAGCTGCAGCTCCTGAGTCACTCGGGTTTTCCTCTGCACAGAATGTCCTGAGTGTGTGACTTATGATGCTTAAACCACCCAGATGTGGTTATTTCAGGATTTATGATGTGAAGAAAAAAAGTTTGATGGTACCTTTTGGGAAATATTTAATTGTACTTGAGCCACATTCTGCCTCAAAAAATACCTGTCGGAAAATCCCTTCGTGAAGATTAAAATCCTAGATTATTTTGGTGCTTTCCAGTTCAATATCTCAGTTTGTGTATTAAAACTTGGGAAGTATTGCAATCTAAACACTTCTATAGTTATTTATACTCAGCAAGTTTTTGATGCATTTTTTATGCTCATTGGGAAATATTAAATTGTACCTGAGTCACATTTCTCTCTTAAAAAATACCTATCAGAAATCCCTTTGTGAAGATTTAAATCTAGATTAATTTTTCTTTCCCAGTCCCAATAATCTCAGTTTGTGTAGTTAAAACTTGGGAAGTATGCAATCTAAACACTTCTATTAGTATTTATACTCAGCATGTTTTTTGATGCATTTAATGCTCATATTTCAAAATAATAATTATTTCCTTGCTGTCTCCAGTCGTCGCAGACAAGCTTTTCTCATGGAAATTCCTGAATATGGTTAACGGTAAGGTGCCTATTGTTTTTCTCCTTAGATGCTGTGAATATCTTCTGTCAAAGACGGGACATCTTTACTCCCCTTTCATTTATTTAAAATATTCAACAAGTAACAAAAGTGATCCCTTCAGTAAGTGTTATTTACTGAACCCAGCACAAAACACAATTATTTCTAAAAATAATTTTAATTCCAGGCTGGGTCCTGGCTTCTGGGGCAGGATTGTGAGATACTCTCTCAGAGTTTCATTGAAAGCAATGTTTTGCTGTGGATTGGATTTTTGGGGGCATTTGGGCTTTTTTGTTGGTGAGCCATCAGCCACTGATTTAAAAACAATCTCTCCATATGAGCTCAGCATGAAGGAGAGTTTGCTTGTACCTGGAGGATGTTTTGCAGGCCTCCAACCACTGACCACTGGAAAGCTTCAATCCCAACTTTTCCTGTGATTCCTTCACTTTTTTTCTATCCATGCAGCTTCCAGTGCGTTTTTGTGTTCAGGAGGGCACTTTGGTTTTTAACCAGGGTGTGTCCAGTCTCCCTTCCATCCCACTGCTATGCCTGGGTAATTTAAACCTGGGCTGTGCTCATTTGTGCTTTGATCTGTGAGGGCAAAATTGCTGGATCAAAGTCAGAGTGCATTTTTCTCTTCTCACTCCACACTGGCATTGCAAATCTTTTTTTCTTAAATGAATCCCTTTCTTCCTTTACTGGAATCTGAACTCTCAGGATGTGTGACCTGTCGTTGAAAGGCATTCTCCAGCAAAACAAATCACTTGCCTGCTAGTATCACTTTGATACTCAGTGAGCTGCTAACCAATTTATATGCCAAAATCTCACATTTTGCACATCCATTATTCCCAGCAAAAACCCTGAATTTACAGCAGATTTATCTCCTTGGGACTTAGAGATTTTGCCTCATGGCTAACTCTCCTTGTGGGAGTTCCTTTGGAGGTTGATTTTGGCCAGGCAGTTCTGGGACAAGGAGCTCAGAGCAGAGCCCTCAAAAGCTCTGGCTGGGCTCCTCTCTTGCCTCCCTTTTTACCCTCTGTAGGTAAAAAAGAAATTCCAGTGTCCCTTGGTTATTCTTCCACA
>NDFG01000559.1:0-16559 GCA_002167245.1 Sporophila hypoxantha | reverse complement strand
AGCACATGGACTCCTCAAAGCATGTGTGACTGCCACTCTTGATGCAAAGGAATATGGAACCCAAACTAGGCCATTTCAGTCCAAACCACACAATTCAAAATCATAAGACTCCTCCTGACTCATTTTCAGAAGGCCAGCAATAGCCCTGGGGATCAACAAAACACATGCCATGCCTCCACCAGGGTCTCCTCGCACACCACACACCCAACACTCCCTCCTAACCCTTCACAGCTCCCATGGTTAGCACAGATATTCAGAATTTAGAGAACTCCATCAAAAGGAAAGTTGCTCAGACAATATCTACTTACTATTGATAATATTTGATATCTCACCTTAGTCATAGGACAAGAAAAAGCATTTATTACAGACACATTTTCAAAAAACATCTCTATGGAAATGTCTCGTTCTTTTCACCTATAACCATGAAAGAATCATCTTCAGATCATCAGAAGAATGAGACAGAAAGTTAACACCTACAGAATTGAAGAGCTCCCAACACTCTTCTGGGTTTTGTAACTCAGACTAGATGATTGATGACATTGTATATAGGCACTGAATACACAGTTTGAAATTCCCATACCCCATCTCTCATAAGTACAAAATGAAACCTTTAAGTAACTCAATATGATGACATTAAAATATTTAGCAAGAACCTGCCAGGATTCTCCATGCAGTTGGAATACTGATCTTCTAGACAATTACTTTGGGAAGAGAAACCTCACATTTCTTCACCCCAGAGATAGGAACTAGACAGGGAATGGAGGAAAACATTCCCTTGAGTCTTTCAGCAGACATTCACACACAGCTCACAGCACTCAGATTTCCAACCCTTCACACCATCCATGGTGTCCTTTCACCCAAATATCTTAAAAACATGAGAGAGTGGAGGCCCAGTTCCCCAGATCATTTCTCTTCCCAGCACCAATTTCACACAGCTATCTGTACATCTCTGTGCTGTGGAAGCTACATTTGCTGCTCCCTGAAGTTCTGTGAAGAGACTTCATAGGTGTCAAAGGAAAAGCCGAGTAGTCTTCCCAGAGACACGGAGTCAGTGAATATCTGCTCACAGGGAATTATGCCCACCTTGTATCTCCTGCTGCACCTTGAATCTCTCCTTTCCATCCAGGCAGTTCTCTTGCCATGCTAAATATTTTATAGCTAGGGCTCACCCAGCTACATTTGACATAATTCAACATTAAAAAACAAGAAAAACCCGAAGCAGTTCTGCCATTTTCTCCTCCACATGCAGCCACTCACAGCCTTTTCAAAGAATCACAACACTGAGAGGATCCTTCACCCCCATAACAGACAGAAAGACAACATCACGGAGCACTTGTTGCCTTGCCAAATTCTTTGTTGCAGACAAAGACCAAAGCATGGATGACACAAACACTTACTTTTGACCTCCACTATAAATCATGGACAGTGATAAAGGCCGAGAAGAATGTGCAGAGAAGTTCCACCCAAAGGCATGAGAATTTTCTTCAAGATACATTCTACCTATTCAAGCACATGTGCTCCTGAGAAGACACATAAACCCCCCAAAAAGCTGTATTTCCTAAAAACGTGATTCATCCCTTCAGAAGATCTAATACTAAGAGCAAGACGGATTCTACACAGCACAACTGACATCGGGGAAACAATACTGGGAACCCGATCGATGCCCAAACCGGCGATCTAACCAACAGCCTGCCAGCAGCAGCCTTCGCCCTCCTTCCTTCTTCACATACTGGAAGGC
The DNA here is from genome assembly GCA_002167245.1 of Sporophila hypoxantha. Lineage (NCBI taxonomy): Eukaryota > Metazoa > Chordata > Aves > Passeriformes > Thraupidae > Sporophila > Sporophila hypoxantha. The sequence continues at coordinate 14,821 of NDFG01000559.1, read as the reverse complement.
TGAGAACGCACCCCATGTTCACGTAGTGACAGCAAAGGGAACCAGCCCTCAGAATTACACCAAAGGAAACTTTACCGTGCTGATAAACAAAGTCTCTTATGCAAGCCAGAGAACACGGCGGGGAAAGGGCAGGGCGGTATCAGGAGAAAGAGTCGCGGAGAAAATCTGGACAGAGGAACTCACCGAGGAAGGAGCGGGGGCCGCGGGGAGGGCGCCTGTGGGGTCCTCGTCGCCGAGCAGCGGCGCGGGCTCGTCGGGCGGCGGGCGGGCCGGGAGGGTGTCGCAGCAGCTGGCGGCCGAGAAGCGCAGGTGGCTCTTGCGCGAGTCGGCCGTGAGCGCCACGTCGTTGCGAGTAGGAGCGCAGGAAGGCGCGCACGCCGTCGATGCCACGAAGTGCGAGACGGGCAGCGCGCGCAAGGCGCGCTGTCCGGCGGCAGCAGCTGCTGGGGTGGCAGCGGCGCAGGCGCAGCGCCAGCAGCAGCAGCAGAAGGCCACGAAGAGGCACGAGACGGCGGCCACGGCCAGCACGAGCCAGCGCGTCAGGCTGGCGGCCGGCTCGCCCGGCGCCGCCGCTCGTCGCCGCGCTGCCAGCTCGGCGCAGCAGCTCGGCCACGCTGTCGGCCGCAGCACGCTCAGCGTGGCCGTGGGACGAGCGCCGGCGCCGTGGTCCGCGACCAGCACCAGCAGGCTGTGCGCGCCGCGTCGCGGGCCATTGGCGAGCCGCGCGTGCGCACCTGCCGCGCTTTGCAGCCCCACGGGAAGGGAGCCCGGCTCCGTGGCCTGGCCAGCTCGTAGGAGAGCCAGGCGTTCTGCCCCGCGTCCGCGTCCACCGCCACCACCTTGGCCACCAGCGCGCCGGCCTCGAGCGCCGCGGCGCCAGCTCCACGCCCGCCAGGCCGCGCGGCCCGAGCCCGCCGCTGCGGCGGCGGCGGGTACAGCACCTGCGGGCGTTGTCGTTCTCGTCACGATCACGCAGCCGCCACCAACGTTGCTGCTCAGCGCCGGCGCGCCGCGTCCTCCGCCCGCACGCACAGCTGCAGCTCGCGCAGCTGCTCGTAGTCCAAGGAGGCAGCGCGTACAGCGCGCCCGTCTCCGCCTGCACCGACACGTACGACGACAGCGGCGCGCCCCGCACCCGCCCCTCGCCAGCCGTAGCGCAAGCGCGCGTTCTGCCCCCAGTCCGCGCGTGGCGCGCACCGTCAGCACCAGGCGCCCGCCCCGCCGCGTTGTTCTCCGCCAGCCGCGCGCTGTAGCCTCCTCCCAGACCGGCGCGTTGTCGTTCCCCAGCACGCGCAGCGCCAGCACGCGCTGCTCTGCAGCGCCGGCGACCGCCGTCGGCCGCCGCACCGTCACGTTGTACTCCGACACCTGCTCCGGTCCAGCTCTGCTCGCTGTACACACGGTAGTAGTCTTGATAGGATTTCTCAGCGGAAGGGACGCCTTTCGAGTGAGCAGCGCACCTCGCCGTTGGCCCAGGTCTCGATCATGTAGTGAGAGGGCGATGCCGTCCCCTGCGAGGTCCTCCAGAAATCTCACTTAGTTGCGACTACCGAATATACGGGACATTATCGTGTTTTTATCTGTCACGGAGATCGTGACTCTTGGCAGTGTCAAAGGCCTCCTCTGTCCGTGCCTGCACCTCAAGTTCTGGTCACCTTTCTCGAAGTCCAGGCTCTTGCAACAGAGAGATAGCTCCCTTCAGGGTCCAGATGGAAGATATTGATGCCATGTCGACACTTTTTTCAAGAGTATTTCACCTGTCATTCAGACCCTCTCGGTCTGGCCGTGACAGTGCCAGGACAGAGCACGGGCACGTCCTCGGGCACACGCACCGTGTACTCCGCCTGGCTGAACACGGGCGCGTTGTCGTTTACGTCCACCCGGTCACGCGGATCCGAGCCGTGCCCGTCCGGGCGGTCGCGCGCCGTCGCTCGCCCTTCGCCAGCAGCTCGTGAAACGCCGCCTCTCCCGCCCGGTCCAGCGCCTTGGCCAGCACCAGCTCGGGACGCTGATCGCCGCCGGGGCCCGCCTGCACGGCCAGCCGAGAAGTCTCGTACACCGTCGCTCGTAGTCTCGCAGGGAATTCCGGCTGATCCGGATCGTGAGCCTGGGCCAGGGGACCGACCCGGGGCTGGTTGTCTCGTCATTCTTTCTTCCAGTCAATTTCCTTGGCTGGCGCGTTGTCGGTATTCGTTGGATTTCACTTGGATCCATCCTGACTTTGTCCCTCCACTATCAGCTCACAGCGCAGCACGCATTTCTCCACCAGCCGGCACAGCTGCTCTCTGTCGATCCTCTCCGCCGTCACTAAAATGTCCCGTCTTCCCGTGCAGAGCGAAATACTGCGATCCTATTCGAGCACACGGACGGCATTCCGCCTGATCTCCCCCGTCAGCTGCAGCCCCAGGTCCTTGGCCACGTCGCCCACGAAGGAGCCCTTGGGCATCTCCTCGGGCACCGAGTAGCGCAGCTGCCCCCACGCCGCCTCCCACGCCGCCAGCAGCACGGCCCAGAGCAGAGCTCGCTGCCGCCGGCCCCAGCGCCTCCCCGCCGCGCACATCTCCACAGCGGCACCGCTCATTCACTTGCAGCTCGCTGCCGCCAATCCAGACAGCTCCGGCTCCGACTCTGCTCCCAGCTTCTGCACGATATTTCAGCCACCGGCTCCTCCGTCTTGCTATAAAATGGCTCCGCTCCGCGGGGACGATCGCAGACCTGCCGGCCGCCGAGCCAGACCCCGAGCGAGCGAGTGATCGAGCGGGTCCGCAGCGGGCGGGGCTGCCGGTAGCGCTCCGAGCTTCCTCTCGCTGCTCTCGGTCAACAGCGGCGCCCGCAGCCTCCTCCCGGCACTGCAGGCACCGAGCGCTGCCCGGCGCTGCCCGCCCTGCCTTCCCACGGGCAGCTCGCGGGGCGGGACATGACCGCTAAGAAGAGGTCGCTTTTCGTCCAGCGCGTACTTCCTGCTTGGGCTTTTGATCTCTGGTTTCATCCTCCACCCCTGAAGACGTGACAGAAGTAACACGACTCCTGCGATTATGCTATTCCTACCGCCCGGGAAAATGTCTTTATCATGTTCGTGTAACATGGATGCAACTATCTCTGAATGTGGTGTCCGGGATATCACGAGTTTTACTACATATGCCCAAAAGCGCAAACTCCTCTACCAATTCCGTTTTTTATACGAGTCGTGCTTGAAGAAAGCCTTTCAGCGGATGAAATAGTGTTAAGGAATAGGAGAACTACTCATGAACAGTCACAATGTTCCCAATGCTCAGCGAATTCAGCACTGCGGGGAGGGTCGTTTGTACTTTGCGCCTACACATCAGACACTACTCTGAATAAATCTGAAATGCTCCCCGTTCTCCAATCACGACTTCAATTTTTCATTACAATTTTACTCAATATAGGCATGACAATGCTCACTCTGATGACTCAATACTTGGGCATTAAGTCAAGTATCGCCATCGTCTAGATGATGATGGCACTAAGGTCAAGCACAGAGCTCGGGTACTTAGCAGGTAATAAATACAGAGTTGGCTCCACCCACAGAGAGCTTTTTTGAAATCCTAAATTAACCTGACTGTGTAAGCATTCCTATAGCAGCCTTCCTTCAAAAGAAAGTGTTTGTTCCACGTATCAGAAGGTCCAAACACATAGCTTCAACAAAAAGCCGTCGGGAAGGAAAACTCTCCAAACGAAGCCCGTCATGTACATCTCATTCTACACAATAAAGAGGCACCTTCCTCCTTAATACAACTAGCAATTAGGAAAACATAATTTTCCCAAAGAAAATCCTTCAGCTAAATCAGAATGTGTCACGAATTAAAATGCACTTCAAAACTCCTGAACGGTAAGAACCTCCCACTGACCCGATCAACCTTGCAGCGGATGAGGCAGCAATTGCCCGTTCGCAATACTTGATACAAAAAGAAACACGAGAAGGGATTATTTCACGGCATCATGGAATAAAATATAACCACTGAGAGACTCAGGAAAGAAAAATAACCACAAGAGCTCGCTGCCACCAGGACGCCGTTATTTAAAGGCGCAGAAGGAAGGAATTCGCTTTACAGACCTGAGCTGCGTCCGGGTCGGCCAGTGGCTCTCCCGTCATTAACGACAAGATAGGAACCCTTATGAATTGCAGGCAGGCAATATCCGTGTGATTTAACGGATCTAGTATTTGTAGCTGCAATAGACTTGCATAAACAAGTATTACACCCATAAAGGTTTCTGCACTCTCTGGTTTGAGACTGTCACAAATATCAGAATAAAATGTGTGTTCCCAAAAGCACAAAATTGGTTCTCTCATGACAGGTCCCAAGAATTGAAGCAACAAACTGAAAAGAAGATTGCTGAGATGTTAAAGTTTAATTTGTTCTTAGTGGTAAAATCCGAGATATGTTTGCCATCACCTTGTTTGCAAAAACTGGTGTGAACAAAAAGGACAACTATCCAGAGATAACACCTGGAGATTAATCTGAAGCAATGGATCTGCTCTCAGATAAAATGCCAGTGGACCTACATAACTGGCAGAGAATAAAGAAACGTGCAAAAGCAGTGCAGACTCTGCCTGTGTCCATCCCACACTGACATCTCCTTCATCCAGAAAAACCTTCTGTGCTTTTGGTGGAAACTCAAATAATTAGGCCCTGCTAACAATAATTCATTTCATATTTCCGTTGTTTTGATTTTCCTAAACTCTAGTCCAAAAAAGTCCAACATCTCCCCAACATCCGCTTTAGGACTGCAAAATCAGCGAATGGCTTTCATCAATTCCTGAAGATTGATATCAAACCCAAACTTACATCTGACCTTCATCAAGAAGAGAGGGAGATATTTCAGTGCTGTGATTTTCTGGTGCTTACCACAACACAGCTTAAAAATTCTTTCCACAAATAACACCTGGAAACTCACTCAAGGCCTCAAGGTGCAGCTAGGCAAGCTGCAGGAAATATTAAAGGACCATGAGGTCTCTCCTGACTGGACTAAAATGACTTTTCTAAGCAGCAGAACAACAGAAATCCTCTGGGCACTTACTGTATCAAGAAGCCAAACCAAATTCCTTCCCACTGCCATAACATGGGGCCAATCATGGCCACTGTGACAACATCAGGGCCCCTGTGCAGTGCAAGGAAACGCACAGAGAGCAGCACGTAGCTGTGTAGACCTCAGAGACACAAGAAGAATCCCAAGTAAGTGAGTTGGGACAGAGCAGCATTTTCAGTTAATCCATTTGAAGTGAAGCAATTTTTCATTTTCCTCACACACAAACATTCCTGTCCTTCATTTGTTTCTCAGGGAAGTTACTGTTTTGTGAAAGAAGCACTCACAAGTGGGAAGGAAAATGAAACCACGCCCTTCCAGGAAACAGAGCCTGAATTGAGATCCAAGGTTGGAAAATGTAATTACCTAACTTTCTGACTCTCTATCAAGCTATGCACTTCTCTTCTTCTATCACATGCAGGGATCCACAAAGAATGTGACTGCTCCTAAGGCCATTTTTACATCTCTTACTCTATGACAAGATTACGAACGCAGATGTACCCCGTCACATGTCCCTCATTCCAGCATCAGCTGTAATAACATGTCATGAAAGAAAACCACACAAGCAAGCGGGATGAACTTAGGAGTGCTTCAGAGAGAACTGACGCAGGAGGATAATCTCAGGCCCTCTTAGTGGGCAAGGAAAATTCATTCTGGAGAGCCCCTGACACCACTGACGTCTGCAAGCTGCTGAAGTGAGACCTGAAAATCTTGCTTCTGGACTCCAAGATGTGACTTCATTTCATTAAACTCTCAAAGAGCATCTCATCAGCTTCTTCATACTTTGTGGCCCTGCTCATTAGGCCCCACACAGAATTTGAGAGGCCATAGGAGTTGAGGTCTACGCTTTTGAATGACTAGATTTTAAAGAAGCCTCAGTTTAAAGGCCCTCAGTTATAAGCCTCAGTTTTAAAGGCCTCGTAATAGTCTAAAGGCCTAAGTCTACAAGGCCTAATTCTAAAGGCCTAATGTTTGAAAGGCCTAACTTTTTGTCAGATTTAACAATTAACACAGACACATATCTAATAACCGTAGAGGTAAGTCACTCCAAGGAATGTCTTTGGAGAAAAAGCAAATTAAAATGCACAGAACCATAACTAGGAGATCCATATAACAGACTAGGGAAGACTGAAATATTTATACCAACCCTTTAGATATTTCAGCAACTCTTCCACAGCCCTGTCCTTGCACAGGCAGAAATGCTCAGACATCACACAACAGGGACCCCTTTGCAGAAAGACACCACTGGAAGAAAGTTTCCCACACAAACCTTCTCTCCTGTTATGGAGGAACAGGGATCACCACAAGGTCCACACATATGGACTCTGCTCATCACTGACATTTGAAAGAATGTAAAATGTCTAAACAGTCATAAGCAATATTCAGCTCAGTTAAAGACTCAGGTCCAGGATCAACTCAAAGAATCTTCATTCTCCTAAGCAACATGGACAGTTTTGAATATATGCCACTTTGGAATCATTCATGTGAAGTTTATGTCCACATCCAAGAGCTACCCTCACAGGGAAGAGCTGTATCAGACATGACAGAGGATAAAAAGAGTTGACTTTCTTGGCACGTGCTTCAAATAAAACTCCAAACCCAGACTTGGGCTGGTAAATTAGACTTTCCAATTCCTAATCCTACAATATTCAATTAAAAAAAACATCAGCAAGTAACATGCAACAAGCAAGAGCCATTAATAACATCTGAAAGGTTTGCTCAAAGCTTGGAAAAGCTTCGTACAAACACAGTGTTTGTGTGTTACATCAAAACTGTAACAAGGACATATAGCTGGGGAAATGACTTTCCAACAGCATTTCTTAGACACAGAGCCACGATCATGCACTGTCCTGGGCATTGCTTGCAGACAAATTCATTGGAGGATGCCATCCTTTTCTGGACACAGGAGAAGGGCACTGGTGTAAGTGGCACAGGCCTTGCACATCCAGATTATGGATCAACAGAACCCCCCTTTGACTGTGAGGGGCCAGTCTCTCCTGGAACAATCTCTCCCTGAGTGTTCACCATGAGTATGTCACAAGTAAGATCAGTGACTCTAGAGACATTTTCAGACAGCAGTTTTCAGGCACAACACAGGCCCACCTCTACCTGGTCATGACAAACAACAGTTAAACTATCAAATCCACAGAGAGCAACACCATTACAGAAAAGCACACTTGTGAATCCACAGCTTGGCCATTTTATAATGTGAGCATATTCATTTTATGTAGCCTGCAGCAACGGACCATGGAAAGTTAAAACACACCTGCTTTCTCTCCAACAGTGCTTCCTCACACACACTGCTACCCTGCAAGAGTTTCCTGAACTCACAGAGGTACTTTACTGCAAGAAAAGTTGCAGAAGATAACTTACCATGGCTAATATTTAACTTCTTAACATGTGCAAGTGAGAAATTAGACAATTTCTCTCCATTAAAAATTTAAGGAAACCAATCTATGAATGTCTTTTCCCTGTCGAGTTGTAAAAAGGAAAGGCATGCATGGGGACAACAAGGCAAATGTAAGAGATGTGATCAGATATACCGGATACAAAGGCCCACTCTTTAAAATCAGTGCAAAGAACAAGACAAGAAGATAACATGCAGAAATGTAGGGATCAAAGCTAATCGAGATTACAGCTTTTGAGAAAATACATAATCTAGGTATTAAAAGTGGGGATTGGAATAAATTTCCTTTTTTATAAAGCTCCCATTGTGACATTACAGGTTAGAATATATAAGGCTATTAATTAAATTTATTTTGCCTATATATTAAATACATTATATACAATATTAAAATACATAACAATAACCTATAAACACAACCTATTCTCATTAGACTTTCATTACTATCTGTTAAGCACAACATATTTTTGGAAGGAGGAATTGCATCACATTATACAACAGATCAAACACTGAAAAACGCCATCTTATCTTTTTATCATATCTTTTATCTTATCTTTCATGTTATCTATCTCTTATACAGTCTTTCACACACAGACCCCACTAATTGCATCTCCTGCCTCTAAATCTTGCATATTGCGTCTCAACATCGATCCTTTCAAAGCAGTTTTTTCCATCAAAATACCAGAATGATTCAGAGGGTTTCCTTCAACATGCACCGGATAACCTAAAAACCTTCAAGCAGGTATCTTTACAGCTCTGTGACTAAGAGGGAAGAACTATTTGGTGCCAAAATACATCTCAGAGGAAGAAGCGGGAAGGAGGTGAAAACACTCACTTGTCCTTCAAAGGGTACTGAGGCAGGTGAGGATCTTAAAAGATACAGAAACAACTTCCTTTACAACCCCTCCAGCCGAGATTCAGTCCCCTTATGACGCATCATTCAAAACTGCAAATCAAGACCCGACCCATGTCCACCATGGGGTACAATTAAGCCACGCGATCAGCACGTCCCTAAAAGATACTTTGCCTTCCTTGTCAAGCAAAGAGGGCTAGGCAGGACACACCGGAAAAGAGTTAGAGAAGCCAACCGAAGAAAGAATAGCGCAAAATAATTGGTACGGGAACTCACCGGGACGGAGGCAGAATCCGCGGGGGGGCGCCCGTGGGGTCCTCGTCGCCGAGCAGCGGCGCGGGCTCGTCGGGCGGCGGGCGGGCCGGGAGGGTGTCGCAGCAGCTGGCGGCCGAGAAGCGCAGGTGGCTCTTGCGCGAGTCGGCCGTGAGCGCCACGTCGTGCGAGTAGGAGCGCAGGAAGGCGCGCACGCCGTCGATGCCCACGAAGTGCGAGACGGGCACGCCGCGCAAGGCGCCGCTGTCCGGCGGCAGCAGCTGCTGGCGGTGGCAGCGGCGCAGGCGCAGCGCCAGCAGCAGCAGCAGGAAGGCCACGAAGAGGCACGAGACGGCGGCCACGGCCAGCACGAGCCAGCGCGTCAGGCTGGCGGCCGGCTCGCCGCGGCCGCGCCTGCGGGCCGCGCTGCCCAGCTCGGCCAGCAGCTCGGCACGCTGTCGGCCAGCAGCACGCTCAGCGTGGCCGTGGCCGAGAGCGCCGGCCGCCCGTGGTCCCGCACCAGCACCAGCAGGCTGTGGCGCGCCGCGTCGCGGGCCATTGGCGAGCGCGCCGTGCGCACCTCGCCGCTGTGCAGCCCCACGCGGAAGAGCCCCGGCTCCGTGGCCTTGGCCAGCTCGTAGGAGAGCCAGGCGTTCTGCCCCGCGTCCGCGTCCACCGCCACCACCTTGGCCACCAGCGCGCCGGCCTCCGAGCGCCGCGGCGCCAGCTCCACGCCGCCAGGCCGCCGCGCCCGAGCCCGCCGCTGCGGCCGGCGGCGGGTACAGCACCTGCGGCGCGTTGTCGTTCTCGTCCAGATCAGCAGCGCGCACCGACACGTTGCTGCTCAGCGCCGGCGCGCCGCCGTCCTCCGCCCGCACGCACAGCTGCAGCTCGCGCAGCTGCTCGTAGTCCAAGGAGCGCAGCGCGTACAGCGCGCCCGTCTCCGCCTGCACCGACACGTACGACGACAGCGGCGCGCCCCGCACCCGCCCCTCCGCCAGCCGGTAGCGCACGCGCGCGTTCTGCCCCAGTCCGCGTCCGTGGCGCGCACCGTCAGCACCAGCGCGCCCGCCGCGTTGTTTCTCCGCCAGCCGCGCGCTGTAGCGCTCCTCCAGAACACCGGCGCGTTGTCGTTCACGTCCAGCACGCGCAGCGCCAGCCCGCGCTGCTCTGCAGCGCCGGCGACCGCCGTCGGCCGCCCGCACCGTCACGTTGTACTCCGACACCTGCTCCCGGTCCAGCTCGCTCGCTGTCACCACGCTGTAGTAGCTGCGTGAGAGCTCTGCAGCCGGAACGGGACGCCCTTCGAGTGAGCAGCGCACCTCGCCGTTGGCCCAGAGTCCCGATCATTTACGTGAGCAGGCGACGCGTCCCCGAGGGGCGTCCTCAGAATCTCAGTCAGCAGATGATAGCAAGTTCAGGGGCATTGTCGTTACGTCAGTCAGGAGATCTTACTTTGGCTTGCATCGAATAGCGCTCCTCCGTCCCGTCCTGCCACCTCCATTTCAATGAGATAATGTCCTCGAAGTCCAAGTTTCTCCTTAAGGATTATTTCTCCTGTCTTGGACTTCAGTTGAAAAAGTTCGGATGCCCTTTCTGAATCTTGAAACTGTATTTACGTGTCCGTACAACCCCTCGTCGGCGTCGAGTGGCCGTGACAGTGACCAGGACAGAGCCCACGGGCACGTCCTCGGGCACACGCACCGTGTACTCCGCCTGGTGAACACGGGCGCGTTGTCGTTCGCGTCCACACACGTCACGCGGATCCGAGCCGTGCCCGTCCGTGCCGGATCGCCGCCGTCGCTCGCCCTCAGCAGCAGCTCGTGAAACGCCGCCTCCTCCGGTCCAGCGCCTTGGCCAGCACCAGCTCGGGACGCTGATCGCCGCCGGGGCCCGCCTGCACGGCCAGCGAGAAGTGCTCGTCACCGCTCAGCTCGTAGCTCTGCAGGGAATTCCGGCCCGAGTCCGGATCGTGAGCGTCTGGCAGGGGAAACCGGGACCCGGGGCTGTCGCTCGCTCATCTCTCTGTTTCCAGTTCATTTCCTTGAAGCTGGGCGGTTTGTGTTAATTCCGTGATTTCCACTTATTTCATAAACTTCATTTCCCCCTCCACATCAGCTCACAGCGCAGCACGCATTTCTCCACCAGCCGGCACAGCTGCTCTCTGTCGATCCTCTCCGCCGTCACTAAATGTCCCGTCTTCCCGTGCAGAGCGAAATACTGCGTCGACCTCTTTCTACAATGCGAACGCCGCGATCCGCTGCTCGGCGGCGGCCAACAGCGACACCCGGAGGCGCCGCCGCGACACTGCAGCCGCCGCAGGGCCGCGCTCAAGGGGGCCCGGCTTTGGGCGGGGCTCAGCGGCTGCACCGGCCCCGGGGGCTCTGCCCGACCGCAAACTGCCACAGCAGGAGCTCGTGCTCAATTCCACTCCAAGGCGTTTCTATCTGAGATGTGCTGGCGGGTAATTTTAGGAAATTCTTTTCACTCACATTGAACAGTCAGTAGCAAATATTCGTTGCAGGGCAGTAAAGAATGGAATTCAGCCACTCAATAAAATCACGGCTCATTTACACCAGCAAAAAAGAACAATAGAGGGAACACTTCAAGAGCTTTTTTCTACTTTTTCACATGTCTGGAATTGGTATTCATTACTCGAGAAATATTTAATATGAGATATAGATAAGCCTAAATCAATGTGAGCATCCCCTATGTCAAGACGGCAGAATAACATTTACTCTTTTTTTTCTGACTCATTAAAGTTGCTTCATCTGAGTTGTTTCATTCATCCACATCTGAGCACCTGACAATGGAAAGCGAAAATGAACACTAAGTCCTTCATAGAGCAAAACAATGTTTCCAGCTTCCAATTTAAACTTTTCTTTAAAAGTCATTAAATTCATACTGCTCCCATGGGCAAGAATACTTTCTGCTAGACTTGAACATTTCGGGTATATCCAAACCTTTTCTTGGCAATATTTTCCATTTCCTCACAACCCACACTGGAATGTTTTCTCTTAATCAAAACCACCCTTCTTTTACTTAAAAACATTTATCTGCTGTCCTGCAATCACTGGCATTTATAACAAGAGCTCTGACCATATTTCCTAAAAGCTTAAACAGAAACAGCAAAAATAACAGTGATAAGTCTTCACACAAGCACAATTTCTCTGTCTTTGAAGACTGAAACTGATTCAGTCCTTCTGTGTAACAGAGATGTTCCAGTCTTCAGACCCATATCCATGATCCTTCTGGGAACTCTAGCATGTCCATTGGGATATTGGCCCAGGATCTCCATGCAGTCTGTGCTCTCACAAAAAGAGTTCAGAGGGGAAGCAGGACCTGCCTCGACCTGCCAGGCAGAGAGCTTGTCATGCAGTGCAGGACACAATTCCAGCAGCAGGTGCCCATGGGCAGCTCATGTCCCACCTCATCACCCACCAATAACCCAAAGCTCTTCTCTGCAAAGCTCTTCCCTATGCCCCACTCTCTGTTGGAACTGGGCATTGCCCCACCCCAGCTGCAGGACCTTGCACTTGGATCCATTTCATGATGGCTGCACGGGGCCACTTCTCCAGCCCATCCCTGGCTGCCATCTCTGCCCTGCCGTGAATCAACTCCAATGGGTGTCAGCTGCAAATTGCCTGAAGGTGCCTCAATCCCCTTGGCCACGCAGGTGCTGAACAGAACTGGGCCCAGTCAGGGCCCTTGAGGGACAGCACAAGTCACTGCTTCCCACCTGGACATGGAGCCACTGTCTGTAACTCTCTGCAGGGGACTCTCCAGCCTGTTCCTCAGCCATTTGACAGCCTSCAGGGGATTGCCCAGCATGTTCCTCTGGCTGATGGCCTGGGGSACACTGCACACCTTCTCCCWCTGGGCCCTGGGCTGGCCATGGAAACCTTGGCTGGGCTGGCTGGTCACTCTGCACTTTGACAGCTGCAGCAGAGATGATCCTGCATGATCACACTCCAGACCAAATGTTGCTGGCTGAGCACAGCAGGAGTGCTTGTGAAACCCTTCCTCTGTGCAGCTGTAAACATCCCAGGTGTGTGCGGGAACTGCACCTGCACTCGGGCAGCTGGCACACAGGAGACCTTCCACACGAGATCAGACACCCTGAGGCTGAGCTCATGACAACAAGCAATGCAAGAGTCAGAAACACATGGACATGGACAGATGCAATGACATTTTGTAGGTCTGCCTTGCTCTACAGAAGCAACTCAAATCCCACTGGACTCCATCAGGCCCAGCCTGCTGTTATCTGTGACATGTGACAAGCAAGGCAATGCCCCAGCTCTTCTCCAGCCTCACACACAGAGCTCCCCTCTCTGCTTTTTCTTCCATGCCAGGCCACTGGGAGGTTTTGCTCGTGGCCATCTCCTCACTGCTGAGATCTGTCATGAGATGATAATGCACTGCAGCCACACCCAGAAGGGAGGGACAATTGTCTGCTCATAATCACCATTATGATAAGGAACTGAAGGATTCTAGAGCACAAAAATTATAAACAATCATAATAAAAGATCAGCAGTCATCCAACAGAGAATGGCTCATCAAACCATTGGCTTTGAGGGTATCTCCTCCCCATCTTTATCACATGCTGCCTTCCACTGAGAGGCAAAGTCTACTGAAGTAATATTTAGATCTATTTCTTCCAACAGGAACACAAAAAAAACGTCACTCTCATATCTCCTGCCTTCCACTCCCACTGCAACAAGAGCAAGGGACATTGTCACATCATATGTTACTAAACAGAGATGGATTGTTGGTAATTGTAAGTATACCCACATAATGAGTAAATAAAGGGAAAACAAAAAAAGCAAAATATCCACAGAAAACCCAAAAACATGAATCAGATAAGGCAAGGAAGCATTAGAAAACAACAAGGAGTCAGAGATGTTCACAGTGAAGTCCTCGAGGCCTTTATTGCAGGCCTTAAAATCCATCCCTGAGAGCACCTGGAAGTCACTGAGGTCTCAAGGGGCAAGTGTGGCCCTGAGGACTTACACAGCACAGCAGGACAGGGGGGTTCATCTGAAGAATGAGTCCTCTCCTCAGCAACTCTTTCTACTGCATGGCCTGCTCACCTTGCACAGTTATGAAACCATCATTTTAAACAGCTTCTCATCGGCCTCTTTTCAAGGTAAATTGTCTGACAAATTACAACAGATTCCCTTATCACTTCATAGTCCCCACAGACCATTCAGTCTTAAGTGACTGACTTAAGGATGTTCAGAAAAACATCAGTCACTGTTTCATATTTAAAAGTACTGACCAGAATTGTGAAAATGAGCTTCAACCTTCCAGGAAACATCAGCCTGAATGAAAGTGTAATTACAACTCTGAGGAAAATCTATATCACAATGTGGCATAGAGATACAGATAATGGAGGTTTCACACCGGATTAATTACCTCTTCAAGCAAACACTTATGGTTCTACATAAACAGTTACTGTGGAAAATGTTACCCTTGGAGGACTGTCATTGTCATTCATGACAGAGACACCAGGATCAGAACAGCAATGGCACTGCCTTTGGCACCAAGCATGAAATCAAACCATTTCTCTGCCAAACCCACCCTGACTCCCCCATTTGCCTGGCACAGAACTGAGCTCTCACCCTCCTCACTCTGCATTCACAACCTTCACTTTCACCATCAACACAAACCACAATTTTGGTTCCATATTGGCCACAGAGAAAGCAACACCTTGGGGAAACATCCATTCCTGAAGTTGTATTTCTTGAATGAAATCTTCAAGGTCAGGCTGGCTGGGGCTCTGAGCCACCTGCTCTGGTGGAAGATGTCCCTGCCCATGGCAGAGAGTGTGAATGAGAGAATCTTTAAGGTCCTTTACAACACAAACCATTCTGTGGTTCTGTGTGTAGGTTAATATGATTACATGTACAGCTACAAGGGATGGATGAGAGATACTCTCCCTACTGGATAAGTATATGATTTGGAATTTGCAGAATTGCCAGGCACAATGAGGATCAACTTTACTGCAGAAAATACAGAAATACAAAAAATACAAAAATACAAGCAAAACAACAAACAACCTAAACCAATCGAATTATGCAAAGAAACTGAAATCAACCCAGCCAAGAATGGGAAAACACCAGAAGAGTATCTGTCATGGCCTCACATTGCAGATTGGGTCACCTGCAGTCTATACACAACCCAGCAAACTGGACTGGAACCAACACACAGGGGCCTCACACAGGAGTCACTCCACAGGCCCCACACTGTCATTTCCTTGGATAGCA
>NDFG01000558.1:42640-56965 GCA_002167245.1 Sporophila hypoxantha | reverse complement strand
AAAACACCGTCACCTAAGGGAATAGGAGAGATGTGTGACTTAGCGGGGAGATGGGATATGAAAATTATGCCTGTGTAAAAAGTTGTAGTTTTTTTTAAAATAGGGAGAAGAGAGATGTGAACGAGAAATCAATACTGGTGGTCTCAGGAGTGATTGGTGAGCGATAATAACAAAGTAGCCAGACTTTGTACTTAAGAGACAGTGAGGGAATTGTAGGAAATTAGGGATGGATGGATACTAAAGCATATTGTAATAATTTAAGAGCATGTATAAAATTCTCAGGGAAGAATAGGGATAATTATGCCAAGTTGGGGTGTTGTTAAAGGATAAATAAATAATAGATTTTAAGCGGGATAGATGGGATGGAGGAATGGGATAGCGAGGGAAGGGGATTAAATCGGGTACTAGGATAATGTTTAGCAAACATTCTCCTAGGGGAATAAATGGGGATAGTAAAACTATTTCTTTTCCAATAGCCAAAGATAAGGATAGAAATAAGTGGGTAGGGGATAAGTGTAAGGATAATGATAGACTTTGATTGAATGCTGTGGCGAATGGGATCGGTGATATGAGCACCGAGGAATGGGATAAAGGGGATGGGATAACATAGGATGGGAATGTGCAATGGGGATATAAGGGGGAATCGGGATGGGATAAAGGGATTGGTATGATGATACTTAAAATCAATGTGGAACGCCAGATGATGGTGGCAGGTGAAATTGCTCATATTCTCCTAGCCTGCTCCCTCTGGCCCAGACAAACTGCCAAAGCGTCAGTATACCAGACGAACAGTTAAAGAAAACTCTAATAAATCTCCCCAGTGCCTCCAATCCCAATTAATTCATCGCGACTGAGCTGCCATCAATGATGAAATTGAAATGGATGCTCTCCTCTGATGTGCACCCCATGAGTACAGAAGGCTGAAAACTACACTTGCACAGCACCCTCGCCAGTTACAGGTGTACTTCCTCGGGAACTCTTTCAAAAAAAGGGGCTGCGGATGAGAGATACGGAGGAAGAGAAGATTCTGAGGTTTGCTAGGGGCACATCCTGAGCTGAGGAAGGAGCTGGGCTGGTGGCACCTTCCCCACAAGATTCCAGCTACAGGGCTGTTGGCACATTTAGCCCCTTTCATCCTCCGAAGGCAACCTAATTATGAGTCTGGTGCTTGTAGCATGCTGCTATCTGCCTATGTTAATGCGAGAGGAAGCAGAGTGATAAAGAAACTATGCGGATATCATTAACTATAATGTAATGTATAAAACAGTCTGTTCTTAGGAAAATATGCAACGAGATTTACGTGCCAGTGCATTTCCCAGGACTCTAATTCGAGAAATGCTGTTTTGGCAGAATTCCGTATCTTCTCTGTATGTATATATATAGGCAATGTTCTCTATCTTGCATTAGCGAAACTGGAAACAAACTACACAAGTAAATTCTTCAGAGAATTATTACGCCATACGAACGTGGCGACACAGGGAAGCTGAGAGGGCCCGCTGAGGGGGGGAATAACAGCACTGGGGGTGTATTGCTGTACACTAGTTCTTAAGATCACTTACTGGCGATTTATAATATGGTTCTAATTCTGGGCATCCACTGAGAAGGACCTGGATATATGAGCACCAGGCGAGCACCTATATTTGTCTGATAAGTACACTGCAAAATACTTCTTCATAGTGGGAGTGCCGGGCAGTGTCTATAGTGCAAATAGAGGGCCGTGTTCAAGGTGAGCTTTTTTCAGGTGATAGCAGTTCTAAAATAAAATTATATTTGCTGCTCCACAGGAACAGGCAACTGAATGGTGCGAGCGAGCCCACTAAGGCGCAAAATGAAGGTTTATGAACAAGAAAGTAAAAAAAACACACGCAAAAAAAACAAAAAATCCAGTGTTGCTTGCTGTTCAATATGCATAAAAAGTACCTGCAGAAATATTTGTGCTAAAATCTCCTTCTGCGAGCAGGACACCCAACAGAGCACACTTTTAATTAACGCCCAATTGATCATCACACCCGCTAATTTCCAAAACTGGGGACCACCTAGTTTGGTCCTCAGGTATTTTGCAGGCATTCCCTTCTGCTTGTACTTTCGCTTTCACTGACTGGAAAACAATGCAAATTATTATGCTTTTTTGGCCTTCTAATTTTCTGTTCACATAGCAAGTGAGAAAGGCCCTTTCTGAACTCAATTAAAGCTCATTTGTCCATCAGTCCTTTTCAATTATAACTTTGGCGCCTTTGTGTCTCCCATATTTAATTATCCATTATGGCTGGAAGGGCAAATCTTTGCTTTCCCCTGCACCAGCGAGCTCCAAAACTGTGTGGGCTGGAGACAGGGACTGATCTGATCCACTGGTCGGTCACAGGGAGCAAAACCCTTCCTCCTGCCCTTTCGCTCCATCCTCGACCTCCAGAGCACCCTTCATGGAGAGAGCCAGAGGAGGCCGCCAAGATGGGCAGGGATCGGAGCACTCTGCTGGAGAAAAGGGCTGGCCAGCTGGCAGTGTTCACAGCTGGCAGGACAGGAAGAGGATTTGGGGCGAGCTACTGGTGATGGGGAACCAGGGATGGAGGTGCTGCCCTCGGGTATTGGCTTTTCTAATTTCAACTTCTGTGCTGTTTAGTGTGTGGGTTCTGGGCTGCACATTCAGGGCATGCTGAGCCTCTGTGCACAGAAAGCAGGGAGGACCAAAACAATTCTTGCTGCCAGCTGGAGCACACAGGACAAAATGACTCCAATAATGCAGCCGCAAGAGCACAAACACCGGGCTGGAGAGAGAAAAACCACCAGCCAGGGTGGGGGAACAGGGCACTGAAGTTGCAGACATATAAGCCTCTGGATGGGCTAGCAATATGAAGAATGCAAGGTTTCTATATATAAAGGCCAAATGCAAAGAAAAAACTAAAGAATCTCTATATTAATCGGTACTTAGGTGGACACGCGCGAGAGACCCCGTGCCCGCTCGGTGCATTTTTGGGCCATTTTGGTTCATCTTGGGGCAGCCCTGAGCTGGGCTCCTGGGTGCTTGCCCAAGGTGGATCCATGGAGGAGATCCTTGCAATAAATCCTCTCTGCTTTGTTCTGTAGCTCTGCCCAGCCTCGCCCTGGGGGCAAACCTCTCAAGGCATCAGAGGGACAGGAACACAGGGAATGGCTCCCAGGTTTGGGTTGGTTTGGTTCCAGAGGGTCAGGTGGTTCTTGGGATGTGGAGGGCTTGGGGAATTTGTAGGGAATGGTTTGGGGTTGTGTCCGGAGCTCGATCTAGGGGGGGGGTGGGCTAGGCAGGCTCAGGGGCTGGGGCTCGCCCTGGATCCCATGGCTCCTGGCCACGCGGGGTCTTTCGCGCGGGCGGGGCCTTGGAGGGGGGGGGTTTGTTTGAGTATCCCTCTTGGGCGGGGGCTGGAGGATTTTTTGGCTGGGGTGGCGCGAGCGACGTAAGGCTTGGTCCTATCTAGCGAGTTCGCTATGGCGGTGGTGCTAGGTTTGGGATCTATTGCTCAGGTGCGACGGGGACGAGAAAATGTCGTGTTGGTTTTGTGAGCATGTTAATGGTGTTTGGTTGGGAAATTGAGGCTTGCCGAGAGCGATTTGCCTTCCGCTAGTGGGCCTGTTATGGTGCAGGCATAAAAGGTCAAAGTTGTTTCTGCAGTTTGTGTAGCACACGACTGCTGTATTTGTGTCGAAGACTACATGGGTATGAGGGTGGTAAGGCTGCGTTGGGGCATGGGGAGAGGTGTCTTGGGTTGACCCATCGCGATCTACTAGAAAGTACATCTGGAGTGTAACGGCCCATCATTGGAGCAGTGGATTTCGCTAGGATATCTGCTAAAATGGAAACTATGACGAGTGGCCACTACAGGAGAGCGAGTGGTAATTGGTTTTGGACACTATACTGCGTGGCTAGCGGCTGTTTAAGGCTCTGAGGTCTTTGGGAGGATGGTTTGAGCTGCAAGAGAAAGGACCATTTGACAGGGTGGTTATCGCAATGCTCGATGCCAAGGCTACTTCAAGGTAGGTGTGTGGTTGGGCTTCAGTAAGAGGGCTCGTAGTTAAAGGGTGGAAGGATGCAGTGCTCATTTAGGGCAATCCGAGTTGGGTTGCTGTGTAGAGCTCTTAGGGTGGGCTTTTGTGAGAATGAGCATACGTATTATTCAGTTGCTCGCGCCTTGCTTTTCGGTACGGGTGTCTTGGCATGCTGTTTGGCTGCGTTGGTCTCTGGGCTTTGCGTGAGACATTGTGGTGGGCCTGGCGAGTAGGGTTGGTTTGGGCTCACGTAGGAGAGTCAGGTGGTTTGGTGCGGATCAGGCCTGGTTTGGTGGATGGCTGGTTTGGGTGAGAGCGCAGTCTGAGGAGGGCTGGTGTTTGTGTGCTGAGGTGCGAGACCTTGGGTCTCTTCGGTTGGTGGGCAGGTGTGCGAGGGCGTTTAGAGGTGGAGCCGATCCGGAGGTAGGTTGTGGTGCTCGTGAGATAGGGCTGGGTTTTGGTGAGGTTCCAGGGTGTTTGGCGACTGCAGCTAAATACGTGCTTCATGCGATGAGCAGCGAGAGTTGGTTGTAAGTGTGGGAATGTGATATGTTAGACTGTTTGGTTGTTATTGTATGTGGTGCTTTGAGCTTGTTGTTTGGGGACCTGCGAGGCTTCTATGAGTTAATCTTGTGCAACCTGGATCGGTGAGTGTTAAGAATCATTATCATTTAGTGATTGCCGTGCGTCGCTTATCTCTCTAGGAGATTCTTTTTCTATTTCGGTCTGCGAGAGTATAAAGACCCTCAGTAACACAAGCGATGTTTATCTGGTAGAATTTATAGTTCTCACATATAGTCATGCAGCTCTAGTATAATACTTGCGTGTCTGATTTTTCAACGTGTATAACATTTTTCACGAGTTACGAGCGAGATTGTTCTCTGCCAAGGCGAATGGGGAGAGTGGATAGAGCTATGGAGGGTATGATATTGAGTATTGTATGAACGGTAGAACGTTCGTTGTATACGGTGTTTTCGCTCGTACATGTTGAGTGTGTCGCCGTGGAGGTGGCCTCTGTTCTGATAAATGACGAGCAAGTCGAGGGAGTTTACGTGGAAAAGTCCTGGATTTGGGCATAAGTGCTTGTTTGCCTGATTGATATAACTCTGGGTGGTCTGGATTGAGGGGGTAAAATAAATATATTGTCCTATTATAGATATCCTGAGTCTTCCATCGGTTACATCTTGAAGGGGCATGATTCTATGAGCGGATTGGTTTCTTTGAGGGCTAATGCCAGTGCCCGGAGTATAGATTGGTATTGTTTTAGGTTTACTTCTGCGGAGAAAAACCACTTTGCAATCCTCCCAGCTCCCCAAGAGGTCTGAGGAAGATCCTGAAAGCGCATTAATGGAGCGCCTACCGTTTGAGACCAGCGGGAGAGAGGATGTCATGCATTTATCTTTGAAGCTGGGATCCCTTACCGTCTGCGTCTTTCAGTGGTCCTTTGGATCTGTGGGAGGTGTGTCCCTGAATCAGGAATGCCGGCTGCTTTGATGCGTGCATCACCAAGTGGGCATTGCTATTGGCGTGGTTGGGGATGAGTGGCAGAAGGGGCCTAGTGGTGAGTTTTGAGTGATTCATGAGGCATTGAGGGCTTTCTTGGGGGGGGTTTGTGGGGCTGCAGGGCTGCTGTGCCTGGTGATGGTGCTGTGCATTGTCAGGTGGGTGGGAGGGCTGCGGAAAGGGGTGCTACCGATCTGGAAGCGGCGTTTGCTACCTGAGGGATAGTGAAGGTGGTGCTAGGGTTAGTAAGGGTCTCTGACACGTGGTGGCATTCGCGAGAGCCGCGTGGCATTCGGAGTGGTTGGGCATCGATGCAGCCCAAGTAGAGCGGTAGAGATTCTGCCCCTGGGGAGGGTTTACATTCAACTGTAGGGTTACGAGAACGCTGAGCGCTACGAAGGGCAGAATTTTTAGTTTCATCCACCCTATAGGTTACTTGTGGTCGGGCTCACTAGGCCCTTAATTACTCTGTGAGGGAGTTAAGCACTTGGAAATGCTCTCCAGGGGTTAGTTAGGTCTACCGGCTTCGCTAGGGAGATGGGAGGACCTATGCAATAGCTTGTTCTACTGCACGCTAACTGCTCGACAGGGAGATTATCATTCTCACAGAAGGTATTGCTTGTCTCTGCAGAAAGCAAAACCAGCTACATATGGTGGTTATTTTTACTCTTTGGGGGAATGAAGCTATCCTGCCTGGTCGGATCTCTCAGCCAAGGTCCTTTGTGCAGTGAGGGATGCGCTTTGTGATGGGAAACTTCTTCAACTATCGATCTGTAGTCAGCACGGGCCACTCACGAGGTCACAGTATTTTTGCATTCTTCATTACAAGGACTACGTGCGTACGCATGGAGGAGTCGTATTGTTGGGAAAATTTCGATGTGCTCAGGATTTGGGTCTTATATTTACTGGAGATCACCCAAACAAACACATACAGCAAAGTCACTAGGCGTAGGCTCATTATCTCTCTTAAATATTACAGGTATGATTATAAGATAGCTGCGAAGGAGAATTTGTGAACTCATATCGCAGGTAGACCAGGATGAGCAGCAATCACTAGCCCACGGCAGGTGTACCTCACCTGGCCCACGAGTCATGCCGCTCGGACGTCAGTGAAAAGCGGGCACAGGTCGCTTGGACCTGGTTTCCTGTCTTGATTCGCGGATTGTACATTGAGGGAATGTGACTCGCGGCCATCTGGACTTCAGAGTGTAGATGTCCACTGTGGGACGACGCCGAGTGCGCTGTGAGCAGGCAATTCATCCCATGAAATGAGCCTTGTTGAGCCTGGAATTGGTCGGTGGTTGGTATGACAGGGCCATTGGATTATTCGTATGGAGTGGGGGGATGGTTTTCGCTAGGGTTGTGGGTTGGGCGTCATCTCAGGTAAATTCTAGGTCCCGTGTGCAGGGTGACACCACAGCCTCTGACGCAGGAGCCTTTTCATGGCGCTTCTGGCGAGGAGCCGGGGTTTGCCCCCTGGCACTGTAGGGCCAGTCTGTCCCATTTGTGTCTTGTTATGTGCCATCATGCTTTCGTGCATCACAGTATCACTTTCTTTGTCTTTTTGGTTCTCAAAGTGGTCACATATTACCTCTTAGCTACTGTACGGAGGGTGTGTATGAAGCTTTTTCACGATATATGCTGCCAGTTTAGGTATGAGTAGAGCTTTCATAAGACATGGAGTCTAATATCTTATTTTCAGCTATTTCCAGCCCCAGAGCTGATGTGGTGCTCTCTATGAGCCAAGCCTAAATCTAACAGCTCTCTGCACTTTCGATTCATTTTGGCACCAGAAAGATAGGATGTTTGCCTCCCGCAGTAGGCAAGTGTTACGGATTATTGTTTACTCCTTTCAGGAGGCTTCTTTCAATACTTATAGTTAACCCAAATGAGAGAGGGGTGGATGGAATTGAACGTTAAGAATAGTAGGGCGAGAGTAGGCATTTGCACGAGGTGATGTAGTTATCTTTGAGGTATTTATTTCTTTTGTCTATTAATGAGTGACATTGGGGGCGTGCAGTGTTCTGAACGCACGCTAGTCTTGCCACTGAAAGCTGAGATCCTGGCAGGATATGTTGGGCTCGCAAGGAAATCAACGACACACAGGAACCCCGAATTGTCTGTTTTGCGGCGCACGTCAGGGTCCAGCCCGTGGGGGCTAGTGCGTCTTCGTGCGTGTCTGAGTTAATGGTAAGCTAGAGATCGAGTCCAGGCAGAGGGCGAGACGGGCTACGGCCTGTGACATGGCCTGGAGCAGTGTAACATGGAGAACGTGGCCGCTGTTTGCAAATGGTAATGTGGGATCGGCCGTGAGGGAGGGGACACGGGACGAGCGCGCAGGTGTTGGCAGCATGCTGTCCTGCCCTGGCACAGGCCTCGTCGGGACGGTTACTCGTGCAGATAATACAACCGGGAAGGCGGGAGTGCCACTTGGAGCAGCCTAGGGGGCTCAATACTCTCTTGATGGAGCACAGAATAGGAAGAGAGCAAAAGATATCTTCACCACACATTTAGCGTATCAACTCACACCAGAAGTTGAAGTGCGTCAAAGAGGCCACCTTCTATGCATACGCAGTCTCCCATTAAACCTCAGCGAGAAAGGGGAGAGGCCACTCGCAGTGTGAAAGTGCATGTCTCTGGGCCTTTATGGGTATGGGGTGCAGAGGTGCCACCGCGAGGGCAAGTCACCTGCAGCTCAGATGTACCTTTCTTTCTTTGTCTTGGTTCCTATTTTTGGCGTTGTTTAGGCATCAGTCTTTAGCGCGAAGAAGCTTTTGGTGTCTCATCCAGATCAGAATAGAGTGAGTTAGGAGAAACCAGAGAGTTGAGTTCGTACATTAAAGAACAGGAGAGTGCGCGAATGTTTTAGATAATCGATCTATGATTAGAAAAAAGTACCATTCTATTTGGGGTAATAAGACGAAAGAAGTTTATATAATCTTTGTTGTATTGCTCGCTCTGTGTTTGTTGAGGGCATAGAACCTGGTGGCAGCCTATTTATTGTGCATTTAGGTTAATTAGCAGCTTCTGAACTGGAATGCGCGTTCCAGATTGCACGCAGTTGGCAGTTTTTCATTCCGTGGACCAGGCTCAAGAGAGATCATCCACCAAGTGATTTTACCACCATATGTGTATCGGAAATGTTGTTGTGACCTTGATATTTTAATTGGCCAGGGGGCGGCGAGTAGAGTTAAGGTGTTGGATAGGCTGCCGATTAGATACCGCATATTTTGATTTTTAATGTGAGCTGTTGAGTACGCCTGGGGTCCGCGTGTACGCGAGACACCTCTAGGCACAGGCGTGTGGGCAGAGGTAAGGGAGGGCTAGAGGCTGCGGTAGTGGACGTGAGTGCTGCTCGAATGTACAGCTTTGTTCGTTGGCAGGGCGCAGGAGGTTGGCGCTTGGAGGAGCGGAGTGGTGCAGCAGGGTGAGTGGGACAGGGCGACACTTGGCTCCTCGCCTTGATGAGGATGTGCTCTGATGCTGCCGCGGGGATTTATATCTTGACTGAGGGGGGGCGACTGGGTGCTCAGCTCTGGTATTATTAGAGCTAGGTCATATAGGGTCTTCACTCAGGATCTGGTGATTTGACCAGACTGTGCTTGCATGCAGTTACTTTTAATCAGTGGAGCCCGGTGCGTGAGAATGAGCGAGGGCATCTGCTTTGCCTCATCAGAGCATAGCGAGGTGGACTAGGAGAGGGCTTATGCACAGCGCGACACAGTTGGGCACACTGGGGTTTCAGGATAAGCGATGTCTGTGCACAGGGGTCAGCATTCTTGCCTCCACGGGATGGCGACGGCCCTTTTCTGGCGTTTTTTCTATTCTTTTGGCACAGCATTTGGGATCAACTGCGGGATTAATTCATATGAGCAGCTAGTATGGTGGTGGGGACACACAGATTTCTTTTATGTCTCCTAATAGAATGCCGCTTCTTAAACCCAATGTTCGCCTGTGCCACCAGCATGTCATTTTTCACTAGCACCGCTAGATGGACAGAAGCTAGTCTTGCTCTCAGCGTGGAGTGTGTTGGGGGAGTTGTATGTGCCAAACCTTTTGTGTATGGATTTTCCTCGAGCTGGGGGGGTGTGGCAGGTGGTTTGCTACTACCGGCGTCTGCTCTGAGGGCATTGGATACGTCCGGTAGTGGTTGTCGAGGAGTTTGGGCGACTGATCTAGAGCCTGCGGAGTCCATTTGATTCCGTGAGTGTGTGCACACAGGTCGAGGTGGTTGCGTCACTAGAGGCTAATTGTGGTGCTTGGGAAAAAGGAGATCGGTTGACATATGGTAGTTATCTTGTGGAGTTGATTTTCCATGTTTCACCAACGAGGTGTTAGCTTTATATCACTTCATCGTAGCCATTCTAGGTGCTTGTCTTTTTCCACGACTCGTCTGTGACTGTTTCTTGTTTTACAGACGACTTCTGCCAGTGTACCCAAGATGTATTCGGCACTATCTGCTCAGAAGTCATTCCTCGAGGGGTGATTAGTGCTCTCATGAGGCGATGTGGGGGCATGCGCGCAGGAGGATGTTGCGAGATCATGCAGCCAATGCAGAATTTGATTCTCTAGGGAGGACATGCGGATCGTCTGGAGATCACCATCGTCCAGCCTGGTCTAATGCGAGATACATTGGGCGATTCTGTGTCTTGTGTAGCAGGAGTCTATCGTACAAGTGTTGGTGGTTGCAATGGGTGTGTTATTCTACTCATGTATGGGTGTCGGATGGAGACCTGACTAGTGTGCCGGCCTTTCTGAGTGTTACGACGAGCATTGTAGAGTTGCTATGTGAGCGAGGTATTAGCTCTTAGAGGTGATCAGAGTACAGATCGCAGGGTGTCCCTCGGTCTCTACACCATGCTCTCGATGTATTCTCTGGAAACTATGCCATAGGTATGAGGAGTGAGGGATTTCCTGCTGACGGATTCATTGTCGCGTGAGCGTCACTCTCGCTAGTGCCTGCATGATAGATCGCCATGACTGCATTAGGCATCTGAGAGTGGATGCTTGAGCCTGGATCGTACTGCGTCTTCTGCCTGAGGGGCTGTGACTTGCTTAGCAATCCACCGCCGCTCTCACTGTGCCCAGCAGTGGTCTATAGATTCATGCGACGAGACTTGTGGCCTTCCCAGCCACTGGTCCGTGTAGGACACGTTGTACCGTTCATTCTACGACTCGGTTTGTTTTGGATTCAGGTGCGTGGAGGTGAGAGGTTGATTTTTAAGCACTGCTAGGGGACAATGCCACTATCCCTAGGTTGTTTGCTCATAAGCCACGCTGCCCCTGAGGGATGGAGAGGGACAAAGACTGAGGCACATCCAGCCAGGAGAGAACCCAGCATGGGTCAGCAACCTGCGCAGACCAGGGAGGAGCAGAAGCAAAAACGAGATCATCCAGCACGTCTTAAATTCTCACTCTTCACTCTCCCACGCACCTGAATTCGCAAACACCCCTTGGGATGAACGTTACAGTATTATCTTCTGAAGGAAGTGAGTTCTGTCCCAGGCTGACACAGTGGCTCGAAGTGAGCTTCTGTCCAAGGCCTGAAGGTCAGTGAGTCTGTCCCCAAGGCATGAAGGCAAGGTAAGTAGGTTCTGTCCCATAGCGCGCTGGCAGGCAGCTTGAATTCTGCTTCTGAAGGCAGTGAGTTGCTGTCCCAAAGGCATGCCAGGTCAGGTCGAAGATTCTGTTCCTCAGATTTGAAGGCGACAAGTGAATGTCTGCCCCAGGGCTTGAAAAAGGCAGTGAAATTCTGTCCAGGCGTGAAGAGCCAAAGTGAAATTCTTCCGCCAAGGTGAAGGGAGGGTGAATTCATGATTCCCCACTCTTCAGCAAGGGGCAGCACAGGTCAGCGTGGGCCCCTGCAAAATGGGAAGGGGGGAAAAAAGGGGCGGGCGGAAATACCAATAGAGGCCCAGGCACACACACTGTGCCCCACCACAGAGAAACCATCCCAACCTGCTCAAAGGGGCACCTGCAGTCTAACAACTGATTTCGATGACAATTTCTATTCTACTGCTGGGGATTTGTCAGTTACGACCGTCATTTACAATCAATAAACCGAGTAAAAAACAATTTTACACTGAAATTGCATTTTCTGTAAAGCAAATCAGCAACAATCATGTAACACTGCGCAAAAGTGGCTCTTTTTTGAAAACAAAAACTATGATGTACACTGTTTCGGAGAGAAAAAAATCCTTAGTTTTGAGAAAAGTTGTACAGTGTGCACACGAGGAAAATTAAATATAATTAACTAGTGCAGTGACTTTATGAACACACCTGAAAAACCTTTCCAGTGTGAGTTCTCTGGTTTTGAACCAAAGACTTTGGACTCCAAGGTGCGTCGAAAGGGGGAACTGAACTCACAATTACAAAGCGACGTTACTAGAGTCGGCGTCTTGTTCGCCAGCCTGGGGTGTGGCGTTGCAGTTTCCTTCCTTTCCTCTCCCAAAAAGCAAAAATAACCTACAGACAAAACCTGGAATTGCAGCCTGCAGCCAAAGACCCTATTAAGCACCTGCCTCATTCGAGGAAATGTGCTGCAACTTGCTCCCCTAAACCCCTTTCAATGGCCTTCAGAAAAATTCGCACAGGTTCAATTTCAGAGGCATAAGGTGGCACTTTAAATTCCCATCTGCAGGAAGGAGAAAGCTCATTTGGGGGGAAAATGACAATTTGTGTGCACAGGACTGGGGAGGGTGAGGCGCATCAGGATGAGAGCTGGAGAGAAAAACCTTTGGGTTCACACCTATCAGTGCTTTGGCCAGACGTTAAGGCCCCCTCTGAGGAAGGCCAGATTTCTTTCTCTCTTTTCGTTTTCTGATCTTCTTTAAAAAGGGGAATTGAGAATTTAAACTGCCAGAGGGCAGGGCTGGACGGGATATTGGGAAGGAATTCAGTCACAGAATCGTGCATTGGGAAATTCCCAGGATCCCAGACTGGTCTGGGTTGGAAGGGCCCTTAAACTCCATCTCATTCCAACACCTCCCACTAGCCCAGGTTGCTCAGAGAAGAATTTAACTTCATTTTCATGAGCACTTATCTTTCAATTTATCACCCAGACTTCCTTATGAAGGCCTATTATGAGCTGAGCTCTATATAATTACCAATTTTTGCACAGTTCTTTCCCCCTCAGTCAGATAAGGGCTTATCTCCCTGCAGCAGGCAGGGAGCATCCCTGGCCAGCAGAGCCATGGCCTGGGGTGCCCAGCCTGGGCAGCCCTGGCTGTGCAGGGCTCAGCCCCCAGCCCAGAGCCCTGTGCCCTGCCACAACAGCATTTCCRGAGCCTGAGCTGCTTTTCCCTCCTGCCCACCCTGTTCAGCGCCTCCATCTCCTCCCAGCCCCGCTCCCTCCACTTGTTTCTCCTCTGTGATTCACCTTTTTACCCTGCTCACAGCCTGCACCTCCTTCCCCTCTCTCGGGTGTTTGGTTGTTCATAGCTGCCCTGAGATGTGCAGGGTGTCTCTGTTTCGGCCCGTGAGTCCGAAGAACGAGTCTGGGCTCTTCACTTTTCGGTCTTGAGCTTGTTTATTAATTCTTATCTATAAAATTTTCTTTCTGCCCAGCCGAGATCTGCTCAGCAAGGCAGCCACAGGCACTCTTTGTGTTGTCCTTTTATACTACAAACTACATATATCATATTTACACTTAATTCCCAATACCTATCACCTGTGTTAGACAGTGCACTTCTACTCTAAACCAATCCCAAAGTGCCAGCATCACTGCAGAAGATGGAGAACAAGAAGAAGAAGAAGAAAGGCTGGACACGCCCAAGTCCCTCCATCTTGTCCCCATAACCCCCATACCAAAAATCCTAAAATCTATATTTTCACCCTGTGATAATTTTATTATTACACTATTTAAATCTCTGTGACTTTCAGGTCTTCATACAAAGCTGGTAACTTGCTCCACGGGTCACAATCAAATCCCCAGGTGCTCTGGGCTGTGCCAGGGTCTCTGAGCCCCCCAGCGGGGTCCTCAGTAACTCTGGGCACCCAGAGGGATGCACTGAGTTCCAACACCCCTCCTCCTGTTCTCCACCTGCATCCCCAATCCCCGCTCCAGGAGGCTGCACAGCAGCAGGTCCAGCCCCTCCCTGTGCCACAGGTACCCCCAGCCMCCCTCACCTGAGCCTGCCCACCTGRCTGGGGCTCCCATGGCCTCAGAACCCTGCAGCCCCAGCCTCAGCTCCTGCTCCACACCTGCCAGCCAGGGAGCCACTGCAGGGGCTGAGCCCTGCCCTGCCAAATGAGCTGTTTGTTAAATAAGGTATTTGCTTCAGAAGAACACATCTCTCAATCCCACTGTCCCTGTGCTGCTTTGCTCAGCCCCTCCCGGTGGTTTTTAAGTCGTGTAACAGATTAATCAGTTCATGGCTTGTTCTTTGGTCTGACTTTCTGGATTTTTAAGGACTTTTATCAATGTTTAAGGTTGGATTGTYCAGAGGTACAAAGCACACAACACAGCAATAAGAAAACCTGAGAAAATAGTAGTTCACACAAGTCAAACAAATACAGCACGGRGAGAGCAGGGTTAGAATTAGCACTTTGGGTAAACCCAGGAAAAGATGAGATTTTAGATGGATTTTTGAAAAGGGCAAATTTTGAAATGGCAGCGTGGCGGAGGGAGGAAATTGTTGTGCTGGCTGCAAGTGTCACCTTGCAAAGGCAAACAGGGATGGTTCACTTTCCTCTAACCACAGAAACATCCCCTCCATTCAGCAATTTAATGCCAGCTGTGAAGGTACAAAGTCAGGCTTTTTACAAGTTGTTTCTGTGGAAAGGGCAATTGCTATCACAGCA
>NDFG01000558.1:23228-36801 GCA_002167245.1 Sporophila hypoxantha | reverse complement strand
AAGAAAGAGAGAGAGTGTGTGGATTCACCGTCTTCTGTGTGATTGGGGCAGTTGTTGTCCTGTGCGGGATCAGGGGCTAGTGCGAAGGTGTGGACTTGGACTGTGGGTTTTTTGTGTTCCGCTATGTAGGGTGCTTCTCCACGCGTTCTCTGGCTTATTATTTCTTAGTGATCCTGGTGTGTTGTTGAGAGTAGGTGCTCAGACGTTTATACCTCCACTACGAGTTGTGCCCTTGGAGTCTTATGCTTGCTTTGTTTTCCGCTGGGAGAGTTTTGGGGCTGGATGTAATGTATTGGGGTCAGTACGGCGTTTTGCGTGAGGGTCAGGAACCAGAGGTTGTGCACTCTCACATTGAGCATGTTGTGGCAGCCCAGTGTCTGGCCTCTATGTTCTCGATGCCTGCACAGTCTTGGTCAAGGCCCTGGCACAGCTACACCCCGGCAACTTCTGTTCATTTACATTTGTAGCTTTTTGGGCTGTGTCTTTGGTCTTGGGTTCGCCCATGATTTATACAATCAGCTTGCAGTCCCTGCTTGGCCCAGGCTGTGCAGGCGGGATGATTTACTGCTTGTCACGTTTTTTCTTTTTGTTGGGTTGGTGGGTGGTTTTGTGTGGACGTGGGCACAGGACCTGGTCACTTTTATCTTGCGCCGATCGGGTGGCTGGGTCATTTTCCGCAGCTCCCCGTGCTGCTCTATGGGTCTCTCGTGCTCCTAACTCACCACACCCAGCATCCTCGGCCCTGCCCAAACGCCTCCAGGACCTTTTGGGGTGAGCTGTGCAGCTTTCAGGGCCATTGTCAGGGGGTATTTTGACTTGTGCACCTGTGGCTGGCCACGTAGCGTTCACTTCTCTGCAGTGCATGCTTCATTCTGCTTCTCGCAGCTTGTGCTCGACAATTGTCGACTTCGAAATGACTTACCCACGCAACAGAATGCTAGTGGACCTGAGGCGTGCTATGCGTCTGCTTGGAGTGTCTCTGCCTGAGTGCCAGGTGTCTACTATTTGTGCAGTTTCGATTTTTCATTTTTGCTGTGGAATGTTTGTTGTGTTTCCTGGCGGTCGCTGGAGGGAGCATGGGGGGAACTTTATTGAGCACCCTGAATTTTTCTGATCGCATTGGGCGCTTGGCGTCGTGCTTGGGTTGCCTGAAAGGTGTGTGATACACTAGGCACGAGCAGACCGTGGGGTGAGAACAGGCAGGAAGATCAGCACACAGAAAGTTCATGCGGCAGCGATAGTTCGACTTTGGCATGATGGGGTCAGATGCGAGGCATGGGAGCACCTGGACTTGCGTGCGTGGGCTTATGGCCCAGGTTCAGGTGACGCAGTTTGCTGTGCTTCACTCGGAATTTAAGATGGAGTGGTTGGTTAGGAGCCAGCGAGAGATTGCTATAAGACATTCGCTCTCTGGATCTTAGCGGACTACGTGTGTCTGTTATGCAGAGGGGCCCTCCTGAGCGCATGGTGGTGAGAAGATCAGGAAGAGTCCTCCAGAGTGGGCCCTGTGTTGGGCTGCTTGCTGGATGCTGTCAGTACTCCCGGACTGCGCTGGGCCTTGCTACCATCGGGACAGCTGCGACTGCAGCGCTAGGTTCTGGTTCGCACGGCCTCGTGAAATCCTCGAGGATGGTGAAGTGCCTGCGTGCCAAGGGGAGCTGTGCTTGTTGGAGTGGCTGCTGGAGGGGATGCAGCTGCAGCTGGGTGGCTCTGGGCATGCTGTGCCCTGCAGCTGGGAGCACTTGAGGGAGTGCTGGGCTCAGAGTCCTCAGCTCTGGGAGCTGCTGAAGCGGGTGTGCTCGCCAGGGCCCAGCTCTGGGAGCAACTGACAGGGTGTGCTCAGCCCAGGGCCACAGCTCTCTGTGCAGCTGGGAGCACTGGAGGGTGTGATGGGCTCAGAGTCCTCAGCTCTGGGAGCGCGAGGGTGTGCTAGCCCAGGGGCC
Source organism: Sporophila hypoxantha (assembly GCA_002167245.1). Taxonomy (NCBI): domain Eukaryota; kingdom Metazoa; phylum Chordata; class Aves; order Passeriformes; family Thraupidae; genus Sporophila; species Sporophila hypoxantha. Next base: position 34,858 of record NDFG01000558.1, on the reverse strand, counting down.
AGCCGTCTCTGTGCAGCGTGGCGAAGCACTGAGGGTGTGCTGGGCTCAGAGTCCTCACTGCTGGGAGCAGTGAGGGTGTGCTCAAAGCCCGAGGGTCAGCTCTGGGAGCACTGAGGGTGTGGCTCAGCTCAGGCCAGCTCTCTGGTGCAGCTGTGGCAGCAAAGTGAGGGTGTGCTCAGCCCAGGGTCCAGCTGTGCCTGCAGCTGGGAGCACTGAGGGTGTGCCTGGGCTCAGAAGTCCTCACTCTGGGAGCACTTGAGGGTGTGCTCAGCTCAGGGTCCAGCTGTGGGAGCACTGAGGGTGTGCTCACTCAGGGCCTCAGCTCTCTGTGCAGCTTGAAAGCAGCTGAGGGTGTGCTGGGCTCAGAGTCCCAGCCTCCTTGGGAGCACTGAGGGTGTGCCTCAGCCCAGGGTCCAGCTCTGGGAGCATGAAGGCGTGTGCTCAGCTAGGGTCCAGCCTCTGGAGCACCGAGGGTGTGCTTCAGCTCAGGGCCCAGCTCTGGGAGCAACTGAGGGTGGTGCTCAGCTCAGGGGCCCAGCTCTGGGAGCACTGAGGGTGCTGCCAGCTCAGGGCCCAGCTCTGGAGCACTGAGGGTTGTGCTCAGCTCAGGGCCAGCTCTGGGAGCACTGAGGGTGTGCTCAAGCTCAGGGTCCAGAAACTCTGGAGCACTGGAGGGTGTGCTCAGCTCAGGGCCCAGCTCTGGGAGCACTGAGGGTGTGCTCAGCTCAAGGCCCAGCTCTGGAGCACTGAGGGTGTGCTGGGTTCAGATGTCCTCGAAGCTCTGGGAGGCACTGAGGTTGTGCTCAGCCCATGGGCCCAGCTCTCTGTGCAAGCTGGAAGCGCTGAGGGTGTGCTGGGCCACAGCCCCCAGCTCTGGGAGCACTGAGGGTGTGCTCAGTACCCCAGGGTCCAGCTTGTGTCCTGCTAGTCTTGTGTGTATGCAAGTGAGGGTGTGCTCAGCCCAGGGTCCCAGCTCTGGGAGCACTGAGGGGTGTGCTGGGCCACAGCCCCCAGCTCTGGGAGGCACTGTAAGGGTGTGCTCAGCCAGGTGCCAGCTGTGCCTGCAGCTGGGAGCAGTGAGGGTGGTGCTCCAGCCAGGGTCCAGCTCTGGGAGCACTGAGGGTGTGCTGGCCACAGCCCCCAGCTCTGGAAGCAACTGAGGGTGTTGCAGTCTCAACAGCCCCCAGCTTGGGGCTGCCTGTGCGTGCTGCATGGGATGGGCTGGCAGGACACTGCAGTGTGAGAATGTGATGGAGCCACAGCCTGTGGGAGTGCTCAGTGATGGCTTCTGGCAGGGAAGCCAGGAGCTGCTTGGGTGAGAGGCGGCAGGAATGCTGGTGTGTGGGGTGAGTGTGGATGTGTGGGTGTAGATGTAGATAATAGGGTGTGGTATGGGTGTTGTGTGGAGCACTGTGGATAATTGAGAGAGAGATGTGGATGGTGTGGAACAATGGATGATGTGGACATGGATGATGTGGGATGTGGATGTAGATAATAGATGTGGATGATGTGGAGTGGTGTGGGTGTGGAGGATCTGATATGATGCGGATTGATTGGATGTAGATGGTGCGATCGTGGTGGGATGTGATGAGGATGTGGATATGAACGTGGATGACATGGACAATGGATGATGTGGGTGTGGATGATTTGGATGATGTAGGTGATGTGGTGGGTGGTGTTAGCTGGGTATGGGTGTTGATATGGATGTGGATGAATGTGGATGTGGGTGATGTGGAGTGTGGGTGATGTGGATGATGTAGGTTTTGGGTGTGGAGGGTGTAGAGTAGAGATAGATAGATATAGATAGATATAAGGATGTGGATGATGTGGATGTGGGTGATGTGGATGATGTAAGGTTGGTGTGGATGGTGTGGATCGATGTGAATGTGGATATGGGAGCATTGATGATGTGGATGAGTGGGCTGTGGATGTGGGATGTTTGCTCGGCAGATGCTGTGGGTGTGGACATAAGGACAACGAGCCAGGCTTTGGAGGATTCTCTGTGGGGAGCCTTTGCTGGGGCTGTTCCCAGAGCCTGGCTGGCTGCTGGGGGTGTTCTGTGTATTTTTGCTCTGAGGAGTCACCTGGGCTCCTGTTCCTGACCCAGCACCAGCCTGCAGAGCTGCCGTGGGGATGGATGGGGGATGTGGAAGCCTCTGCAGGGAGTGCATTTTTAAACAAAGGTGAACTCCTGTTGCTCTAAACCCTCTTCCCATTCCCGTGTTCAGCAGCTTTCAGGTGTCACAGTCACACACCGAGTGTCTGAGAGCACCCCAGGGCTTTAACCCACTTAAAGAGAAGTTGTGGCCAGCCCAGCTCTGGGAGCAGGGGGGTTTGGTTATTCTCCTAATCAGGTATAAAATCTGAAGGTGGGGAATTCCGCTTCTTTCCTAGACAAAAAAATGGTTGAAAACTTGGCTATTGAAGGCAAGAAAAATGCCGCTAGTAATAGATATTTCTGTAATTTCTTTGTATTTAGAACAGAGACCTCTGTGCTTTCTGTGAAATCTGGATTTTGTGCTGATTTATCTGCTTTATGTTGACCTGTATTTTTGATGGCAATTTATTTGTTGGGAAAAATTATACAAAATAACAGCTGTGGCTGGTGCAGAGCAGCTGCTGTGGCTCCTGCTGGCAGGGCGAGCTGCTCCCCTGCTGCGATTGCCCACTCCTTGGCCCTGGGAGCTGCTTCCCAGTTTATCTCCACCGAGTTTGTGTTTTTCCTCCTCTTTTCACAGCTTTTGGTGGCTGCTTCTGTGCTGATGTTAACACTCCTGCCTCTTGCAAGAATGCTGCTGCAGATCTGCTGTGCCAGAATTAGACTGCTAAAAATTGGAGTTTGGGGGCTCGATCAACTACTGAGTGTGGAGCAACAACTGGAGTCCTGTCATCTGCTGCGAGGAGCAGCTTCTGCTGGGAGCCAGGGAATCACCAAGCATGGTTTAGGGCTGGATGGGACCAAATCCCCCCCCAGTGCACCCTGCCAATGGCAGGGACGACACTCCCAACTGGCGCAGGTGCTCCAGCCGCCAGTGTCCAGCCTGGCCTTGGCTACTGCCAGGGATCCAGGGGCAGCCCCAGCTGCTCTGGGCACCTGTGCCAGGCTCGCACCCTGCAGGGAACTTCCCAATTCCCAATCCCATTCCATCCTGCCAGGGACAATCTCACATTCCCAATATCCCATCCATCCTGCCAGGGAACAATTCATTCCGCAATATCTTCATCCAGATCTCCAGGGAACAATTCCAATTCCAATTCCCATCCTTCCTGCCAGGTGAACAAATTCGCAATTCCCAGTGGCATCCATCCCCTGAGCGGAACGAGTATCACCAATTACCCAATTAGTCCCATCCACAGCGCTGCCAGGGAACATTCCCAGTTCGCCATAATAGTCAGCACTAACTTAACACTCCGCCTATTCTACCTTTGCTGCCGTTGCTCCGCTGTGCATATCAGCTCCTGCTGCAGGTCCTGTGATCCCCAGGCCTGGCAGGTTCTGGGAGGGTCCCCACACCCTCTCCTCTCCAGGTGAGCACACCCCAGCTCTCCCAGCCCATCTTTTTGGAGGATTTGCTTTTTTGCCTTCCTGGCCTCTGCTGCTGTCTGCTGGCGCAGGAGCTGCTAAGGCTGGTGCTGTCCAGCTCTGAATTCCCTGACCAGCTCTCAGACTCTTAGGGCCACTCTGCCCACTCAGGGACTGCAGAAGCTGCATTTGATCCATAATTACACACCAGAAACAATCTTGATGAAATAGTGGCTTTTTGCCTTCCTGCTTAGAGACAAAAACTTTTATTGCAGCAATGGACTAAAATCAATATACCATGGAAATGACTCGCATTTGGGGACCCTGGGTATTGTTGATTTATACTTTTATTTACAGCTTGGCAAATGTGTGGTTTGTCCTGTTCTCGATAGATTTGAAAAGAAAATGATAATGTTAAGTAACGAGTAATATAATTTCCAAGCAAAGGCATCTTAATCAACTCCTATAAAATTAAATGAGAGATTGAACATGTAACATTTCAAGCGTCAAGTCTGTTTGTCATGCTGCTCATATTAACTGCTGCAGCTCCTTTTGTGTTGGCTCATCAATATTCATGAGGGCTTGAGTGCTAGAAGTGTGCCTTTCTTCCTGGGCTTTCCTCCTGCCGTTGTCTCCAAGCCACAAATGCAAACCGCTATTACAGTCGAAGTAACAGCAGGTTATCTTCGTCAGCAAAGCCTGTTGGAACTAAGCTGAAGTGACAGCTGGTGGCAGCCCTGAATGTTCCAGCCTTATCCTGGATCTCAACACCACAACTTTTCACGCATGGTGATATAAACTCGACATGGGAGCTGGGGCAAGGGCCGTGGGCAAAACCTGTATAGTATATAATTATATATGTCAGCGCTATCACAGCAGCGCAACGGCGCCCTCGGTTGGGGGCATTTTGTGGTCTGTGTTTGCTGGCGATTCAACACACACTTCAGCTGGAGGCAAGGGTGATTAAAAAACACTGAAATTTCCTGCAACTTGGGGCAAACCTGGGAGGGCAATCAGCTGCAGTGGGTAACAGCAGCCAAGCTTGCCTGGTCCTGGGGGAATTTTTGGGTCTGTGTTCACTGGATCTCAACACACTAACCTTCGCAGTGCATAAAATCCCTGACATTCCTGCAACTGGGCAAACTTGTGGGCAAAGCCTGGGGGAACCAATGCCAAGCGCAGGTACAGCAGCCCAAGGCTGCCTGGTCTGGGGGCATTTTGGGTCTGTGTTTGCTGGATCTCAAACACACAACTTCAGCTGGAGGCAGGTGATCGAAAACACTGAAAATTTCCCTGCAACTTGGGCAAACCTGGAGCAATGCAGTGCAGTGGGTAACATAGCAGCCAAGCTTGCCTGGTCTGGGGGAATATTTTGGGTCCTGTGTTTGCTGGTCTCAACACACAACTTCCAGCTGGTGAAAAACCCTGACATTCCTGCACTTGGGGCAAAGACTGGAGGAACAATCCAGCAGGTAACAGAGCCAGGGCCTGGCCCCTGCCCTGCTCTGGGGGCATTTTGGGTGTGTGTATTGGCTGTGAGGAGGGCTTGGGGCTGGATGGCATATGAAGTGGCTCCCCAGGGGGTGGCTGCTCGCTGCACCTCCCTTCCCTGGCAGGGCAGAGGGCAGGGCATTGGCACATGGGGCCTTGGGAAGGGCAGGAGGCAGGGGGTTTAAGGGCAATAAATGACTCTCCACGCGTCCTAGTGCTGCGTCGCTGGAGCCCCTGTGATGGAGTCTTGAGTGGTGAAAAGGGTCCTGATGGTTCCTTTGCTGCTCTGAAAATCAATTTGGTAAAGGCCTGCCGAGAGGCAGGGTTTAAGTGCCGGTCGACCGGGGGGGGCTGTTAATATAGACTGAGGAGCAGATGTTTGGTAAGCTTCTGTCTCCCATGGTGGGGATGACTTCTCTCCCCTTCAATCACTGAACATCAAACACGGCCTGACTAGAGAGTATTTCTTTTGATAGTTTATTTTATTTCAAAAGCCAGAAAAGGGTGGCTGGGAGATTCCAAAGAATCTGTCTTTGGAGAAAATCACTATCAAGGAGTTTGGAGATGAAGAGATACTCTGCCTCCATGCAAGTGGTGACGCAGTGAATGACAAATCCATGAAGGAATAATTTGCATTCATATTTAATTGAAGGCATCTTGAAATATCCCAAGCAAGAGAGACTTGTGTTTTGAAAGAGAAATTAACGGTGACATTGGTAATCAAAGCAGTGGCTGTGGAATGGGGAGTGTCACTGCTGGGGGCACAGCCCAGGAAACTTCAGAGCAGTTTCTGCCAAGCAGTGCCAGGAGAAAGGGAATAGTTTTTAATGGAGAAGGGTTGAATTGGGTTGGATTTTGGGAAGAAAATCCATCCCTGCAGGGTGGTCAGCCCTGGCACAGGTGCCCAGCAGCGCCTGACTGGGTGACCTGGCACCGTGCGAGCCTGGTCGAGGTGAACAAGGTGATCTCGTAAACGTGGAGCAAGGTTGGCAGAGAAGACAGTGGCAGGACGACCTGATTGGGTGCTTGGTGACGAACGGCAATACATGGGTATACTGCCTAGGCGGTGCGACCACCGTTGGCGGAATGTGTGAGCTAGGTCCCGGTCGCGCGGCGCGATCCTGCAGGCCAGGCAGGCTGGAACACTGGGGCTGGGAAACATGGGCGTGGAGTGTCCTGCCAGGGCGCTGCGCTGGGGATGGTCATCCAGGCCCAGCCCAGCCCAGTCAGTGGTTCCAGCCATTGCTAGGCCGGCAGGAGCGGCAAGGACAGGGGCACAAGGGACAGGAGCTGGGACAGGAACAGCTGGGAAAGGGACACGGTGGCTGGGACAGGGACAGGCGCTGGGCCAGGGACAGGCGGCACAGGGACAGGCCTTGGGACAGGAACAGGCTGGTCACATGGGAACAGGCTGGGACAGGGACAGGCTGGGCCAGGGACAGGGCTGGCACACGGATGGAACAGGACAGCTGGACGAGGGAATATGGCTGGCCAAGCAGGGACGAGGCTAGGCAGCGAGGGACAGGGACGGGCAGGGACGGCGGGATACGGGACAGGTGGAAGGGCAGTGACAGGACGGCTGAAGGACGGCTCGGCACAGGAGACAGGCTTGGGCCAGAGGACAGGCTGTGTGCTTATGGGACAGACTGGTGTAATCTGAGCCCTGCCCACATGGGGATGTGTGTTGACACTAGCTGCGTTGTCCTCATGAGTGTTGGGGAGGGGTGTGCTCAGCGGGGGAGACCCCTCCTCACGGGTCACTTCTGACGCCTTGTAGATAGCTCATACAGAGCTAGGTTATTTCACTCAGCCAGCTGGACACGGGCCTCATAGTTGGCACGAGAGTCGAGCCCAGTCTGGAGCTGTTTCCTGGAGACAGAGAGCCCGGCCTGGGGGCTGCCATAAGGGGCTAGAACAGGCATGGCAATTGTCTGGGGCTAAGCAGAGAACGCAAGGGCCAAATGATCCTAGGTCGCAGGCTGCCCCTCCGTGCTGGGGTCAATGGGAAGATGGTTTTCAGGTGCTCCCACCTCCTGGGTTCCCCCGGGCCCCCTTTCCTGGCAAGTGCTGCCAGGAACAGCTGAACTGTGTGCCCAGCAAGCCCTGCCTCGAGCTCGCGCAGCCTGCTGGGGCACTGTGGGGTGAGTCCTGCTGGGTGATGGGCTTTAAAGGCTGCCAGGTCACCACCCATTGGGATGCAGCAGGGACGATCCAGGCCAATCTAGTCCCCTGCTGGTCCCCGTGCAGGACACTTGGACGAGTCCCCAGCTCGCCCTGGGCTGAATCTCCTCCTGCCCCTCTGTCTCTGGCTTATTGCCCCGCAGTACCGCGACAGCTTCTCCCGTCAGGGAGGGACTGGGTGCTCAGGGATCCTGCCGACGAGGCTGGGGATTGCGAGTGGGAAGTCCTCAGAGTGTGCCTGGCAGTATAAGACATTGAAGTGGAATGAACAGCTTTCTCTCACTGCCTGCGCTCCCTGGCCTTGCCCTGGCGCCTTCCCGTGGCCTCCCCGAAGGCAAGCAGGGCATTCCTGCCAGGCTTCCTCTCTTCCCCAAACCTGAGCTGTGCTGTGGTGTCTCTGCCAGGTGACGTGAACTGTGATTCTGGGTTCGGAGTTCTGAAAAGCTTATGGAAAAAACACAAAAGCTGAGAATTCTCTGTCCTCTCCGTGGCTGGCAGTGGATAGAGCAGCACTAAAGCAGGTCAGCATGGCAGTAACCTAGAGTTGCTAAGAGGTGAGAGCACGTTTCCTGAAGTGCTCAGGTGGGATTTTCATGGCAGAGGACACAGATTTCCATCCTCCTGCACAGGCCCAGGTCCCCTGGGAGTGGGGTGAGAACAGGGGCTGAGTCCAACACTGTGGGCAAGGGGTGCATTAAGCAGGATTTAATGTGTTTACCTGGCAGGATCAGTGCCCTGTGCTCCTGCAATGCCATCAGGCATCCTTGTTCCAGCTCCACTCCCGTGCTACTTCCATCACGCATGCTTGCTTTCCTTAAGTCGCCCTTATATCTCCATTTTTATTTGCAAATTAGAAGCATTTTTGCTCTTTGTTGCTGGCTCCATCAGACACAGCAGCAAGCTGTTTTTCTAGCCCAGCGTTCTGAATCAGCCTTAAATTTCTTTTTTATATATATCCCACAATATCCAGGGAGATGTATTCCCTCATTTATATATATATTCCATCATTATATGTTTAGGCTGCTGAATTAGTCCAGCACTGCAGGAATCCAGCATTACTGGCCCAGTACCAGCTGTGCCCTGGGGACACAGCCATGTGTAAGGAGTCATTTCCGCTTTGTCCTGTTAGCCCAACAGTGCGGACTGGGGAGTTTCCAAAGGTGCTTGCCTGTGGGTGTTTCCTTGTCTCTGCTGGGGACACCTTGGAACCCCTGAATCCTTGAGGCTGGAAGAGACCTTTAGTAAACAACCCAGCAGCTCTGTGGTCAGCCCTCAGCCCGCAGCCCATCCCCACTTTTTGGGCCACCCTCATGGTGTGTGTCCGGGGCACTCCAAGGGATGGGAACTGCCACTGCTCAGCGGCGACCTTGGAAACCCCTGAATCCTTGAGGCTGGAAGAGACTTTTAAGTGCACCCAGCAGCTCTGTGGTCAGCACCAGCCCCATCCCCATCTGTCACTCGTGTGGCCAGGGCTGGGGCAGGAACAGATGAGAGGCAGGAATGGTGGCAACAGGCAAAAGAAGGCTTCTCACTCTCAAAAGACCGCATGGTTGTTATAGAGTGGTACGATAGGTTCTACTCTATTGGATTTCTCTCTATTGGAAAACATCGAATTTTCTAACAGAAACTCTTTCTCACAGCAGGCTGTCCGTGAGAGAGAACAGAAAAATAAAGTAAGAAAAACAAGCACCTGCAAATTGTTTATCGCTCAACCAGGTTATCACACTCTTTCCAGCTCACCTAAAGCTTCTCTCACAAGCCGCTGTGAGAAACGCTTTGCCGTTTCTCTCTCTCTGTCCCATGGCACCACACCATCCCCACTGCCGCCCCCACGCATGCCCGGGGCACTCCAGGGGATGGGAACTGCACGGAAAGGCCAGAAAACACTCCTCAGGATGGAGGATACCAGCCTTGCCTTCCCCCCAGGATTCTGGCAGCCCTTGCCCTTTGCAGAGGAGCAGATCCGAGCAGGTGAGGAGCCAGGTGAGCAAGCAGGCAGCACCTGTGGGTGCCTGGCAAGGAGCTGTGGGCAGGTGCCTGTGCTCTCTGTGCCCTTCAGGGCTCCTTCAGCAACAGCCCAGGGCCTGCCTGCTGCAGAAGTGATCCTATCTGCCTTTACAGCTGTGCTCAGCCACCCAAAAAGGTCAATAAACTGCTCATTTATTGGAGCGCTAACGACTTCAGCTGGGCCGACAAATCTCCATCCTCTGCAGCAAGCAGGGCGGGCTCGGGCTTGATCCAGGTGCAGCCTGGATTTGTAGCCCTGCAAGTACAACTGCTACAAGTTAATAACCTCTTAAGGGGACTTTGACCTTCTCCCCCCTTAATTTCCTCATTTTCCCAAATTGGTTTGATTCCAGCTCCTGTTTCAGCCTAACTCTGCAGCCATCAGGTGTCAGGGAGTGGAGCCACAGCCACTTCTTCCAAATTCATCTTTTTGGTTGTGTGGGAGCAAAACTCAAACCAGCTGCAGCTCAACTGTTGTAGCTGGACAGCAGAAGGATGGAGAAAGGGATGGTTATTTTTTTTTACCAACAAATGCATCTGACTTATGTTAGAATCCCTCAAGGTGAGGGCCTGGCTTTGCTTGATGTCATTAGGGGAAAAACCCACAGAAACACAGCTGTGGTGTGAAAACATATGGAGAGCCCCTGGAAACCCTGCAGGCTGAGGGTGTGGGATGGCTCCTCGAGCCTCAAGAGAGATCCAGGGCTGGTTTGGGCTGCAGAGCCATCCAGGGCTGGTTTGGCTGGCAGAGCCCATTCCAGGGCTGGTTTGGCTGCAGAGCCCAGCAGCCTGGTTTGGCTGGAGAGCCCAGAGCCAGGGCTCGGTTTGGCTGCAGAGCAACCATCCCAGGGCTGGTTTGGCTGGCAGAGCCCAGAGACATCCAGGCTGGTGGTTTGGCTTGCAGAGCCCATCCAGGCTGGTTTGGTTGCACAGAGGCTCCACTCAGGCGCTGTTTTGGCCTGCAGAGCCCAGAGCCCAGCAGGCCTGGTTTGGGCTGCAGAGCCGAAGCATCCAGGGCTGGTTTGGCTGTCAGAGCCCTATCCAGCCTGGTTTTGGCTGCAGAAGCCCATCCAGGGCTGGTTTGGCTGCAGAGCCCATTCAGGGCTGGGTTTGGCTGCAGAGCCCATCCAGGGCCTGGTTTGGCTGCAGAGCCCAGAGCCCATGCCAGGCCTGGTTGGCTGCAGAGCCATCAGGCTGGTTGGCTGCAAGAGCCCATCCAGGGCTGGTTTGGCTGCAGCGCCCATCCAGGGCTGGTTTGGCTGCAGAGCCCATTCAGGCTTGGTTTTGCTGCGAGCCCATCCAGGCTGGTTTGGCTTGCAGAGCCATCCGGCTGGTTTTGGCTGCAGAGCCCATCAGGGCTGGTTTGGCTGCAGAGCCCATCCAGGCTGGTTTGGCTGCAGACAGGCCCATCCAGGCCTGGTTTGGCTCGAGAGCCCATCAGGGCTGGTTTGGCCGCAGAGCCCATCCAGGGCTGGTTTGGCTGCAGAGCCCATTCAGGGCTGTTAAAGCCGTGAGGTTTATCCCAGTGTGCCTGCAGCTGGTCAGGATCCAGCGGCAGCTGAGGCACAGTTTTATCACCAGCTGAAGTTGTGTGTTGAGATCCAGGATAAGGCTGACATTCAGGGTGCCACAAGCTGTCACTTCAGCTTAGGTCCAACAGGCTGCTGGAAGATAATCTGCTATTTCTAGGGGCTGAAGAGGGTTTGCATTGTGGCTGGAGACAAGGCAGGAGGGAAGCCCAGGAAGAAAGGCACACTTCTGCACTCAAGCCCTCATGAATATTGATGGAGCCAACACAAAAGGAGCTGCAGCATTAATATGAGCAGCATGACAAAACAGACTTGAGCTTGTGACATGTTCAATCTCTCATTTAATTTTTATAGGAGTTGATTAAGATGCCTTTGCTTGAATTTTTATACTGTTTACTATAAAACATTATCATTTTCTTCAAAATCTATCGAGACAGACAAACCACACATTTGCCAAGCTGTTAAATAAATAGTATTAAATCAACAATACCCAGGGTCCCCAAATGCGAGTCATTTCCATGTATATTGATTTTAGTTCCATTTGCTGCAATAAAAGTTTTGTCTCTAAGCAGAAGGCAAAAAAGCCAACTATTTCATCAGATTGTTCTGGTTTTAATTATGGAAATAATGCAGCTCTGCAGTCCCTGAGTGGGGCAAACTGGCCCTAAGAGCTCTGAGGGAGAGCTGGGGAATTCAGAGCTGGACAGCACCAGCCTGAGCAGCTCCTGCCCCAGAGACAGCAGGGGAGGCCAGGAAGGCAAAAAGGAGCAAATCCTCCAAAAAATGGGCTGGGAGAGCTGGGGGTGCTCACCTGGAGAGGAGAAGGGTGTGGGGAGCCCTCCCAGAACCTGCCAGGGCCTGGGGGATCACAGGGACCTGCAGCAGGAGCTGATGGCACA